>JAMKCH010085847.1:0-61812 GCA_023653785.1 Ophioderma brevispina
TAACTCCTAAACCATTGATGCAAAAACTTGTAAAAAACATTTCCAGACACCTTATATATTGAACAATAATTTAAGCCAGAAAAATCCTATATGTACTCCAAATTTGGGTTTTTGCTTAACGGAGCGACTTTCGGCCTTAGATCTGCGCCCCTAATAGGAATGGAGAGAAAAAAAGAGGTGCTTACAATACCTGACATATCTAGCGTAATTTTCAGTCGATTTGTTTCATTTTTCCAACACATGAAAGCATATTAGATGTGTTTTATAAAAACAACAACAAATCTATGATATAGTGATTGCATTAAGGTCAAGATCATCTTTAATCCTTGCACATTTTTTTTTATTCACGTAGTATATAGCTTTGATAACTTACACTGATCAAAAGGCCCATTTACTGATCGGAAGTTAGTATAGATAAATGAGTATAACGTGTGCCACATGCTTGAAAGATCAACAGTAATATTAACCGAGAACTCCACACCGAGCCCTTGAACATCAACAGCGAATCACAAGTCTCTCGTCCTATCTGCGACCACAATGGGGGATCATTTCGATCTAGGCCAAGGTTTGGCGCCAAAAGATTTGCCACCTGATTTTGCGTTCAACAATCGTATATTGATCTTAAAAGCAAAGTTCACATACCGTGCACCGTAGTGCACGGTAGTGTTCCAGAATACCTGTGGCTTTTCAAGGTATGGTCTTTGCAAATTGCACTAATGCCACAATTAAACATTTTCGACCATTTAAATATTGCGAAACCAAACGCTGAACACCACTCCGAGCTATAACAGCGTTTCGCAACATTTAAATGGTCGAAAATGTTTAATTGTGGCATAAGTGCAAGTTGCTAAGACCATGTACCTTAAAAAGCCACAGGTAGGCCTATTCCGTTTTTTGGTCTACAAAGTACAAGAAGTGTAGCAACAGCATAAGGCCGAGTGGAAAGTGAACCATGTTTATTTTTATTATTAATCTTATCGGAAAATAGCCGGAAAATAGGTGAAAATATCCACATTTTACCTTATATTTAGCATACATTGCGGTGGATGTACTGCTTGAAAAAAGGAGGATAACTTATTATTTTCTGCTTCTGTCAGGAAGGCCCGATCACAAAATAAAAGAAACTTGTTGGAAAGTCCTTTTTGTACATTACCAAACCTGTAGAAAGCATTTTAACTTCTGAAGCACCCTGTTACTATATAGTTATGACTGAAAGAGACAGAACATTTCCAGAAATAAGCGCCCCCAATTTTTTCAAACCCCGGTTTTTTTTTGCATATTTGGAATGCTTACCAAGGTATACTATTAGATCACAAATGAAGTTAATAAGCCGAATACGCCGTCTTTAATAAGATGATGATTTAGTATTTTCTGTCGTGCACGATGGTTTTCTATGGGGACGATTACAATAGCATGCAGCAAGTTCAAAACAAGGTTTGTGGTTTTCTTTTGTACTTGTCTGTCGAATAAACCTTCGAAACATTCTCGGTAGGTGGTCTGCATCCGATCCAGTGAAATTTGAGAGAAATTCTTATCCTACTAACTATCCTGACACTTGAAATAATAATAAGAAAATCGAAGCGCCTAAAAAGGAAGCGGGGGGGGGGGGCACACTAAACATGTACTTTTTATTCGGCCTAAATAAGGCTGTTAAGGCAGTTGACAATGCAATAGATGACCTACGAAGATGGATTATACCTCTTTATAATACCTCGCTCAGGTCTTGCTTTGGCTCATAAATGACGATATTTCCACGAGTTCAAAAAGCTTATTTCTGACCAAATCCTTTTCTAATTGTTTAATAAATGTTGATACGATTTTTGGTCAGAAAGTCTACATTATAGTATGCATGATAAAGCAGTAAAAGCACCCAGTGAACTGCATGATGTTGTGTGCAATTGGATGATTTCTCATGCTTTATACAACATCGCGCAAAAGGCCGATCTATCATTGTACTTCATACAATATCACGCAATAGGCTGATCTCTCATGGTACTTTATACAACATCATACAATAGTTGATCTCTCCTGGTACTTCATACAATATGCTGATCTCTCGACTTTTTAAAAACATCATGCAATAGGCGTATACCGGGTCTCTCATGCATGGTTCTTTAAGCAACTATGTGCATTGATCTCTATACTTTATACAACTTCATGCAATAGGCTGATCTCTTAAATGGTACTTTCCCAGCCCCATGCATCTAGGCTGCTGATCTCCCATGGTACTTTAAGAGATTAGCTTATTACATGATGTTTTATAAAGTACCGTAAGAGATCAGCCTAGTGCATGATGTTGTATAAAGTACCGTAAGAGAACAGCCTATTGCAAGAGGTTGTATAAAGTACCATGAGAGATCACCCTATTGGATGACGTTGTATTAAGTACCGTAACAGACCAGCCTGTTGCATGAGGTTGTATAAAGTACTATAAGAGATTAGCCTAGAGCATGATGTTGGAAAGTACCGTAAGGTCGTTAATGTACCGGATTATCCTACATTATAATTCTTCATATATTTTTCTAATTGGCTATACAGTTATTTTTGCCAGTATCCCAATTTGTGAAATACAGTTTTTTTGCAAAACTCTTCAATATAAATTTTGTAAAGGTTATGGACCACCCTGTATGAAAACTACCTGGCAGGAATGTTGAATCGAGAGTCCAGGACCGTGAACCACACATGAACCTATTCATCATTAGTCAAATTTATGACTGAAATCACCTGCTGTTTTTGCTTATCCTGGTTAGCATATGCCCCCATCTTAGGCCTTAACCATCCCCAGCCACAGTCTGTGCTGCATCAAACTATTCTCCCGCCGATCTATTGGCAATAGATTTTTGAATTTCCTTTGCGGGCGTGAGCCGCGATTGGTAGTGGTTGTGATAAAACATTGCCGAACGGGGGGGGGGGGGGGGGGGGGGGGGGGGGGGGGGGGGGGGGCTTAGGCTAGGCGGCGCTCGCTGGCTAGGTCACGGGGGGAAGGGAAGGAGGGTAATTCTGGAATGTGGATGGACTACCCCTGACTCGATCGGGTTCGGGTTGGAAGTTGGAGATAACATTTGCATTTTCGTCTGAATTTTTCAAGGATTGCTAAAACTTTTGGCCCAAATTCATCATGGGGACGCGACTAATCCATCCGATTTTGCTCTCTAATAATCTCGATTGCATCGGATGGGTGTGGTGTGTGTGTGTGTGTGGGGGGGGGTGTAATATTTGCAAGTGCAGAGTTACATTGTGGGCGTATTTTGCATAGTGGGGTACATCCACAGTGAAGTGTTTTAAAACGGTCTAGAATGACTTTGTGAACTTAAAAATATGAAAGAAAAATACCCCCTCTATGTTTATGTATGTTACTATGTGTTGTGTGTTGGGGTGCACATACCCCCACAGAGACACACACTAGTTCAATGGTCCACACTCCCATAAAGCATTGCTATACTAAAAGTCACATTCCCACAATGCATTATAATATACGCATTTTATACTCCCACAATGCACAACCACAAATATACCCACAATGTATTGAACCACTGCAGTACCTGCACTGCTAGCTCTCCGTTATACACCCATTACAAAAAAGTTCCAGAATCATTGTAATCGAAAATAAAAGGTCAAAGTGTCAAGCTGATTTTATTCATAAATCGGCTTTCAAAAGTATCTAATAGGTCACCTCCGTTGTCAGTATTTATTTATCTGATCACGAAAAGAAGAAAGAACGATCGTTCACAAGGGCAGATTTGAGATTTGCATATCGTAGACAATTGAAAATACCACGTAAGGTCACTAAATTTGTAATCAACACTAGCTTGCTTTAAATAGTACAGCCCTTTCTGGAAAGCTATACGACATACATTGTAGGCTCCAGTTACTCATTCCAGAGTTTATTTTCAAAGAAAGAAGTTTGTAGTAGAATTTGTTAATATCGTGTGACGCCCATCTTGGCGCGGCATAATTATTAATATACCACCTTTTAAGCAATCACGAAATCTTATAGGACATCGCCTACTGGTGATGTCTTTCTTACCTATATAAAATAAATAATTGTTTAATTGAACCAATAAAAGCTCCAGGAGGACTCGAACCACTTCGATTTTTTGTCAGTCGTATTACTTATCCACTAGACCATGCAAGGTAACCTGGCGAAAAAATAATATAGGTTCATACCTTCGGCCCTAGGCGATGAGTATCTGACAAGGTAGGGCACTTTCGTGATGCTTATGAAGAGAGAACCAAAAATGTGCATCGAAAATCCTGATTGTGGAAGGAAAACTTCTGAAAAAAATTCACCAACGTTTTGTCGCCGAGGGACCCATATTGTACTTGTTGCGTACCCACTGGTAGGCACTCAAGTTAAGGTTGGCCAGGGGTGATGGTGGAAACGCCTAGGTTATTCGGCTGTCTGTCAGTCCATTTAGATTCAGTTGAACACAAAGTTACATACCTACATGGTATTTACGCTCGTATTATACCCTACGCAGTGCAATGTTGCATGATGATAAATATCAGGGCCGATAAAGTCTTTTAACGGATAGCCCGAGTTCAAACACCCTTGCCCAGGAGAACCATTCAACAACAGTGTATGCAAGAAAGAACATCGAAAGGATTATGTATATGGTGGTCAATCTTTTCCTGCCGTGTATTGACTCGCATACCGCTTAGGACAGACTGGGGGGCGGATAGTAAACGCCAACGATTCGGAGTTGCCTATAAATTGTAACCATTTTTATTTTACACAGGCACCATTCTTAGAAGGGGTGGTTAAAAAATACTTACTGAGAAAAACAAATAAAATAAAACAAAACAAAACAAAAACAAGAAAAAACGAAACCATCGCCTATCCAGAAACTTTGACGACCTACCTCCTACCTTATACCCCTAGGCCTAAAAGGAAAGGCATCAGGTATTTAAAGATTTACAAGGAGCAACAAACCGATTTGCGTAACTCTGGCTGAAACCGTTAGTTCATTCATTTTAGGGACGAGGGATATGACAAGTAGATGATCGTCTTAATAGCCATTTCGGGCGACGATATGAAACGATCATCGTGGTTCAATAGACACTTCCCGTCTTTTAAAGTAATGTTTCTCACACGCTATGCACACGTTTGACCGGTCTATGTGTTTTAATATCAGTGGTAGGGGCTAGAGTCAAAAATCTTAATTGTAATATAAACACAGTTTGTTGATTAAAGATTATGAAAACTTAAAAGTGGCCTACAAATACCGGATGTCTTTATCCTCATATCAATGTCCCTATCTGTTTTGGGGTATGTTATGTTTATGTGTAAAATATATCTCTGTTCTCCAAGGGCCTTGTATATCATTTGAGAGCAATTGAAGAAACTTCATATTTTGTAAAAAATGTGGCAGTGCCGCTTTAGAGAGGTTTTAGCCGATAGATAACACGAAAAGATATCACGACGCAGGCGGACCATTCATTGATTTAATACGCAAAATGAAATATGGACGAAAAATTATTGTTTATAATGTTAGCATGCTTTTGAATTCCCAAAACCATGGAGATGGGGAGTAAACTAAGGACCCGTTCCGGGGGGCGTGGGGTGGGTGGGGGGGGGGGGGCACTAACAGAGTGTGTCGGCAATTGCCTTTCGTCGCAAATATGTGGAATGTTCGGTTGGAAAGTTGTAGTTTGAAATTTGAATGAAATATAAAATTATTTGTCTCGCCACACCCCCACCTCACCCACCCCTCACCCCACCCCAGCCCCTTTTCAGAAAATGGTCTGGAATGTCCTGGAGACAATTCCCTCTGTATACGTTAAGTTTTTTATGAATGAATAATGGGCGAGGGGAGGGGGTGTTGGGCCGTGGAACACTCAGCCGGACTACATAACCCGCTTATCGGGTCGGCTGCAGTCTGTTATTTGCTTTAATCTTATTTGATTTATGTGGGTGAGTTCTTATTTTATTGAAACGATGGCTGGAATGGCCGTCTCATCTGAGGAGCACCTGATTACTGAATCCTTTACCACATATAATGCCTTGAAATTATGCACCATGCTGCAAACCACATAAATAGCTCTACCATGCCTACGGTAAACCTCATAGCGGGGGGGGGGGGGGGGGCGTAGGACACTGGATCTGATCGATTTGGGGCTTCATTGGGGATTTCTAACCGGTAATTTGGGGAACGGCTACGATGCATTTACTATGGCAAAGTCTCGTCCCAGGACATTAAAAATTCATCTCTTAAACCTTTGTTCAAAGATCTTAGTAATATCATGATAATTAAGAAAAAATATGGCTTCAAAATCCGTCGGGGTTAGTGGATTAATCACGCTGCAAAATAGTGCTAATTTCCAATAACGGTCATTTGAATTTACATATTCGTGGACCAGGCCTAGTCTTTTAGTCAAGGCTGTGGTAACCGTCCGTATGCGTAAGAAGGGCGCGCTCCTACTGTTGAGTCTTGAAACAGACTAGCACCGGAAATTGATGCCCGTGTGCATTCTCTGTTGCTTTTAGGTTGGCCATGTCCTACCCCCTGGGTAATAGCCCTGCAACAATTTAAAGTCTCGTTCAGTACATTGGTGGTGTGGCAACGTCCGCAGTATACGTTCCGCAGGACAACCACCACTTTTGGGTAAGAGACTATGCACCTTGACACTAGTCTCCGGGGGAGGGGGGTTCGGACACGATCTGCTCGAATTACGGCATGGGGATTTCCAAACCGGTCATTGATGCCGGATTTATGGGAATTCTTAAGTGTATTTTCACGGCAGCCTCGGATCCCAAGTAAAACATTGCAAAAATACTTTTAAGCCTTCGTTAACATTAGAGTAATATCATGATAATTTAAGAAAAAAAATTATGGGAATTCAAAAATCCTTCGGGGTTAGGGGACTTAACCCCGTGCAAAATAGTGTTGTAATTTCCAATAACGGTATTTGATTTAAATATTCGGACCAGGCCTAGCCTTACGTCAAGTCGGGTATGACCGTTCGATTGCGTAAGAGCGCCCTTCCTACCGTTTAGTTTTGAATAAGACTAGCACTCGGGTTACGCGAAGTTGATGCTGTTTCTGTTGCTGTTAGGTGGCATGTCCCCCCCCTGTAGTCCGTTTCCAGCGATTTGGACAGGAGGGCGGATGAGTGAAGTGTGCCACGATAAAGATTGCCCTCCTCGGTTATACATGTAGGCCTACATGTACACCTATCTGAATCTGGTTGCGTGAAGTAGGCATTGTGACGACAGTGATGAATGGTAGTAATGGTGGCAAGATTGTGAAAAATGACTGATGTGCGTGACGAGTGATGCCACAATTCAATGAGGTGCTCTCAAACTTACTGGTGACGAATGAAAGGACATACTTTATATAATGCTTCTAGTCACCATATTGCAATGGATAATTATATTTAAGTAGGCCAAGGGGGGCGGTGTCGGTATGGCCTTCCTTATTCATTTTGCGCACCGCTTGTCTCCGGCTGGGTCGGTTGTTTGTGGGTCACGACAAACAACATAAATATTTCGACCCCCCCCACCCTACTTAGGTGGCAGGTGGTGATGTCTGAATATTTGTGGGTAAACAATGTCCAACTACATGACACACCCCTCTTAAAGTCAACTTTTAGTCAAGCAATAGGCCCAAATGAAATAATTTTTCGTTTTTCGTTTGCAAAGGTAGATAAAACATAACTTTCTTTAAAACGCAGTGAGCACCGTTTGCATTGTACACATTTTAAACAAGTGTCCTCTCTCTAGTTGCTTACGACGGCAGACGAGTCACTTTCCACATTCAGAAAAATTGCCGGAATGAGGATACAGATTGCCCGCTTTATTACACAACTGCAAGATTGATTTAACTTCTCTGTAAGTTATGTAAACTGATTTGATCATCCACATTCATAATCATACAGCAAGTGAAAACGAAAAAACTTGAACTTACCTTTTCATCCCGTTTTGGTAGATCTGTCCAACCAGTTACAGTATAAACGTGTGTCAGTAGCGGTCACAAGACACTAGGAGCAAGAGTTCGTCATGACTCCATTTACTGCAGCTTCAAGAAAAACTAAGTGGATGGCAAGTAACATATTGCATCTGTGTTGAAGTTCAGCCCAACGCCGCTGGTCCTTACCCAAGATGAGTTGGGTGGGACTAGGCCGATAGACACGAAGTTTTTGAAGAATGAGTATGTTTTAAAAATTGAAAACACAATTCATTGATGATGAGGAAAGGAAAATGACCCTTCTGATCAGAAACCAAGTAAAAAAGTTATGGGTCGACGCTTGTAGGCATTGGAAAAGTAAGAAGAAGGGTGCCCCCCAGTTTGTGACGTGGTTGCATCTGTAACCCCAGCACTGTTGAAAGTGACCTTTCGGGTAAACGCTGTTCCATTCTGGTACTCTCCCCGGGATCTTGGAAAATGGGAAGATTAGACTTATACCAAAGCTTTTTGAAGGTCATATATTTTCAGTTGCGCTGTTGCATCCGATCCGGTGGTTTCCACCGGCCGGTTCTCCCTGATAATTGCTTGGTGGTTTTCTGATTTGTGGCTATATCCCCGGGTTGCTCACTTTTGGGGTGTTTGCAGATTTGAGGTATATGGGTAAAGTAATTTTTAGCCATAGTCGTAAATTTGATGATTGCCGTAATCTGAGATAATTATAATTTCATGGGTAAACAATCTCGGCCCCAAATAGGATTCCGTATAGTGAAGTCCGATATTAGCTATACAAGTACATCAATTTACAGTGACATGGCAACAAATTTTCAAGGAGATATTGAAATTCTTCAATTTGCTCTCAAATGAGGGCCTTGGAAGAATACAGATATATTTATACACAAAAATATCATGCCACTAAACATATAGGAGCCTTACTAAGATGATAAAACAAACATCCAGTAATTTTAGCCTATAATTAGTCTATTTGGGTTTGCCGTAAATTAAAGTCGGACTCAGAGATTTCGAAATATAATTTTTTGGTTAGTAATAAAAAAATAGTCATTCTAGAACTAAACGATAGTTACCTAAAAATGCTGAATTCACTTAAAGTTAGAAGATCAATCGGATTGTTCGTTTTGCAGTAATAAATCATTTATGCCACAGCATAACAGTGCCCATAGGATATGTGATAACAAATTTCGGGATCCGGAATTTATAAAAAAAGTTGTGATTTTCTATAAATTGAAGACTCGATTGAGATTAGTTATTTCACACAGTGATAGTATTATGGAACAAGAATTATGTACATGCAACAAAAACACGATTGTTTGAAAAAAATGAGTGCGCCCTCACGGGAAATCTCTGAGTAGCCCGTTAAATCACCAAAATGTGGTTCGTTCCCCCTTCAGCTTTCGTTCAAAACAAAATGTTTGCATTATACCACTGAATGTTCCCTCCTTTTTGAAAAATGTTCCTGTTCCCCCATCTCGCTTACAAAATCTTTCGTATTCTTCATACAATTCCTCCATTCCCCCCTGGTGTAAATGAGACCCCATCGTCCATGATTTGTACACAAGAATCCCGTTATAAAACAATTGTACTTGACAATTGGAAATTAACAAAACCAAAAAAACACTAGAATTTCGCGGTTCCGACTTGCTAGATTCGCACCCCATGTAATTTTATCTTTTAAAATAAATGGATAATGTCGGCTGCCCATATTAGAATTTACAAATGTTGTATGAGAATCGTAGACATGACTCGACACGTTCGTAATTAATAGTTTGGCTTGTCTAGAAAACTGTCTGGTTGCTCTTGAAATTGAACTTATTTATACTTTGCCCGGGAACCTGGGCTAGAAGGAGCCCAGATTGAATTTCCAATTTATTCATGAAAAGCTGTAGCGTGACCTTGAAATCAGAAATAATTTGGGCCTAAAATAAGGGTCATTTCAAAGTGCGACTCGATTGTATTTCAGTAAATCTAGTAAATCCGAGATATCAGGAACCCCATCCGACCTGGCCGGACCGAAGTGAGAAAAGAACTAGGTCCAGGGGCAGCAGATGAGTAAGTCTTTAAATCGACCACACTATCAAAATATATCTAACCTTTGACAAAACTGCAAAAAAGAAACAAATAAACTCAATCTCACCTATGCAATCAGTACAAACTGCTGGTGGCCAGTCCCAGATTTGGATCAAGTCTACCATGCTGCTGCTGTCGGTGCACAACACTGACCGTTGCGCGGAGAGATTTCACTCTTTTAGCTTTTGTAATTTCTGTGGGGGACGGTTCGTAAAAAATCGCCGATTTTTACATATTTGTGTCCAACCCTTTGGGAGGCCGGGAATTCAAGTTTAGAAATCTACAAGGATCAAGGAACCTAGTCAACCAACAATTTATCTATATTGGTGGAATTGAATGCAGGAGAGAGACGACAGACACCAAATCGACCTCAATCTTGTGCGGTGCTGTCTTGCAGCGTTGCATGGCGTTCGTGTGGCATTGTACAGGTATGTTGCATTGAAAATCTCCATTTTTGTAAAACACCTATGGGTTCATAATGTCAGCGGGAAAATGCGAAAAAGTGGCCAAACAATGTATCATTTGTAGTTTTATCCTCATAACATTGATAGAGGGATGATGCGAGATATACACCGAAATGTTCATGTTGAATGTCTGGACTCCAGAAAAAAACAGGTAAAAAATAATATTAAAAATAAATATGAAAAATACAGATTATCAATGTTATTAGCTGTAATTATGCCACAAAGCCAGCTATCAATTTTACCAAGGGTATTAATTAAGCTAACTCCCACTGGTCCAGGCGGGAGTGATAAATCATGAAAGGTACGTGTATTTGCTGTGTTCCATGTAAAGTTAAATAAACAAATGGCCACTTGTATTCCAAAAAACTTGATAACTAAACGCGATTTTAGCTGAAAATCGCCGTAATTCCGTCGCCGTACGTAATTTAAAAATTTCGGTTTAAGCAAAACGCGTTTAAATATTTTAACAAATTGCTTGATTAAACAAAAAGCTTTAAACACGAGGTAACATCGTCCATAATTTAAAGGACGATAACTTGAGTGTATAAAGGTCCTATTGTGTGTTTTAATGGTTGGACGCACAAAGTGTATCATGCAGGCTTTCCGTAGCGTGTAAGGTGTGGTACACCAACTGGACGATAATGATATGCACCATTGATGTTGTCAATTGGACAGTTCAATGGGCCGCACGCTTGACTAAACCACACATGTAAACACTTCTTTCTTAACACTAGCCCTGTACCTCGTTTAACTTTCGATGCCTTTTAGTGGGTTAAAATTGCTTTTGTAACTTTAAAAAATTCCTTTCTGGAATTGCGTTTACTTAAGCGATGCGTTTATCTCACTTTAAACGTTCGCTTTATCTTAAAATCGCGAGCTAAACCCTTTTTGGATACTGGCCAAGATGGGTGCATGAAAAGGTTAAATGGGGATGGTCGATTTAAGGATATAAAGTTTTCATCTTGATAGATTGTCCCTTCACCCCAAACAACCCCACCTGTAAAGTTTCGCCGGGCCGATATTTCAATGCTTTTTCATTTGAAGCAGAAACCGGTGATTTCGTCAAGCCCCATATAGTCTGTTTAAAATATATTGTCGACCAAATTGGGGTACTTCGTCATTATTACTTCCAAACCAAATATCCTTTGGCGCCCTAAGACTTTCACACGGGTAAATTAATAAAAATAGTAGCTTTTCTTCGAAACCAACATGTTACCACCGTTCCGGTAAAAATCTGGGCTTCTGGGGACGAGGCTATTAGGGATCGGGCCACGGACCTTTCATTCTGATTTCAAACAGAGATTGGTCAGAGATCAAGTTCTTCACCAACACTTTGTAATTTATATTTGTTTTTTACGCAAATCCACACTATCGAAGGTTCCAAAAAGCCTCCAAAGAATGTTTATTCACTCCTTAAAATTTGTAACATGGGTTGTCTAAGCCTTTATTGTAACTGCAATGAAATTAATATCAATCCTACGCAATATTAGCACATTTTTGAGAGCGCCCCCAATTTGTACAATTTGTATTTTTGTCACAGTTATGCTGGTAATTGTCTAGGAAATTATACCTTCGAACGAGAAGCTAAGAAAATGCGTATTTATCATAACATAAAGCGATTTTGTACTTAGAATTGGGTTCCGATTGGACTTAACGGCAGAAGCTGGAAGTGCCACGTTTATGTCCTTCCCCATGAATGAAATGTAGAAGATAACCTCAACTTGACTTTCCTGAACCATAAAACACCTATTGGATGAGCGTAGTCACGTACATTGCGCTATTTCCCGGCGATTTCACATTGGAAGGACCGTTTCCCTAGCACCGTTGAATTATTATCGGGATCCCCGATAATAATGTAAAATGTAAAATTAGTGAACACTTTCACTCCCTCAACTTCCCTTCGTTTGTGACCACAGACCTTTTTCGAGCTACCATGCACAGGTATAGTTTACTAGCCAGTTACCAATCAACCGTGTCAAAACTCATTTTTTTAAAATTGGGGACGCTCTTCAAAAATATGCTATATTGCTTTAAAACACAATATGGGTGTCACATGAAACGGTTTTAATAATTATTGACTTCAAACAGAGATTGGGCAGAATCAGTTGTCAAGTTCTCTACGAAACTGGTAATGTTGCACTCTAAATGTAAATGAGTAGTAGAGGCCATATGCAATCAACCTTGAAAAATTCTAATAAAAGGACTTTTTTGTATTTTCCTTGTAGGCTCTATGTATTTATTATAAAAAAATTTCCGGACTTCTGGCAGCTGCGTTGGAATTTCAAGTCAAAGGTCAATACCTTTATAAGGCATATCATGATTCATAACTTTCTCACCATTAGGTCTAAAGCACAAATGAGGTGTCTATACCAAGGTTTTTGGGGGCACAAACACAATTAGCATATAGGAAAATATCAAATGTACCCTTCTTGATTTTTCAAATAGTATGCACTATCTGCATAAATGTACTTTAAAACTTCGTCCCTTTAACCATTTTAAAGATGTTGGTTACGACCTCCTTGGATTTCTAGTTACAAAACCTCTGACCCTTTTGTTTTGGTACAGGTGGATTGATATAAGTCTCCTCTTTCCATTAACATCAAAAACGTTCCAATAGTCCTCTCTATTTGACGTCATAGTAATGTTTTATTGAATTAATAATCATGGGAAACTTGATTTCTCCGATTGCTAAAATAAGCCAATTTCTAGTTTGAGTTAAAACTACAGGAAGTGTGCTTTTTGCTAGGTTTGTTTGGGTGATATGAAAGGAAAATCAAGTTTGTGACAACACAGAGGTTAATTCAAGGTGCATAAATCATATATTTTTTGATAGAGTGAAAAGAAAATATTCTAACGGTGGCAACCATCCCCTTCCTCCAAAACTGGTCTTGTCTACCACTACTATACCCTCCCTCGGTCCACGGTGATGAACAACACTAAGCGACTGAAATTTAACACTAACTCTTCAACCCATATCCGGCGGTCTACTCCCTACCTCGTGTTAATTCCAGGAGCCCTGTGTAATTTGGACAAGGTTTGTTGGCAGTGCTGTCCGTGGTGGTAATCTGAAAAGTCATCTAGTTTTTAGTTTAGCCCGAGTCTAGCATTATCTTTTACCCAAGTGCGCTCTAACCCAGAGACAGAGCCGCGACTGGGGTACAGTCTAACCACTACTAAGGTAAGGTGGCGTGACAGTTTATTTTGTCTCTAAAATTAAAGCAAATGATGGTCCCAAGATTTGATGCCGCCATTAAGTTCAAATGTATGTGTTTAGCATCCCGGAGCAAAACTTGTTGGCATTGGTAAACACCCCGCCTATCCTCCCCCAGGAAGACGAATGTTACCTCAGACTTCAATGGTGGACTTTGCCACACATATGAGGCAAAGAGTCCCATTCAGCCTACTGTGACCTATCAAACACCCTGAAAATGGATGCGTTTAAACCCTCTGACGACGGAATGGCGTTAATTGTGGGGGGGAGGGCTCACCTCCTATCTTCGGGAAATGCCGCTGACCAGCCTCGTGGCTCGTCACCACATTAACGTCGTCGAGTTGTTCGCCGTCTATCTGGCATTGTGGCACTGGCTCCCCGGGGTCGGGGGGAAGGTAATTGTCCGCTGCGACAATATGAAGGTAGTTACATATAAACAAGAGGAAGGGTGTAATCAGTCCCAGCCTATGCAGGTAGATTCTTTCCGGCTATTCGAGTGGTGCCGAGATTGGACAACTCGGGCTGATCGCCTCCCGTGTGTCGGGAGTGGACAATGGTTTGTGTACAGTCCCCGCAGGAGGTCCCTAATCCCCTACACACAGCCAAAAGGCAGATGCCTCTGTGGAGGGGGGCAGCTCTACTTTGGGCAGTTTGGGCCGTCCAATCTTCTAGATGGTGGGAACGTCCACTCGTGGATCTGTTCGCCTCAGTTATGAATCGGTCAGATTGTGGCCTATTAGGGGCCTTCTCTTGGAACCCGGATCCGGGCATTCAATGGGGTGCCATGGCAGAGGACCAGTCAGGATTGATAGCCTATTCTTGATAATGCTTCCTCCATTTTGCCATGATCCAAAAGTCCTCGAGTGACTCTGTCTCGAGAGGGCCTGGTCCTGCTTGTAGCCCATTTGGCCACGCAGCTGTGTTACCAGGCCGCTAGAGTTCTTCTTGTAAGGGAACATACTATCTTCAAGGGAGGGTACCTGATAGAGGTCCTCCAGCCAATGCGTTTCATCCCGAGTGCACTACCCATGCTCCGAACCTGTCTGATCCATTTCTTCAGACGTCACTGAGGTGGACTTCTGAACATGCTGCCATGCTCACTGTTTAGGCAACTTCAAACTAGGGCATCATAGGATTACCATGTACGGTGTGCCTATAGAGAGTTCGATCCATTAGACCAGGTTGGCAATTTTCCTCAAGGAAGTCTTTCAGGAGTGGGGTTAACTTAGTGTCCTGACTGTCCGAGGCTTCTTTTACTGACTCCACTGGCCAGACCCGTAAGGGCTCGGTGATGGCATGACTGTTTCTTTCAGTCCCCCCCTCTTGTCCGATCTGGTGAAGAGGTAAGGGGTATGTTTCGGATCTCCCCGGTTCGTAGCCTTTGGGCCGGAGTGGGATTGCCATTGGTCTTGCAAAATAATAACTTGGTGTGGGACCAGTTGAACCACGACTGAACATTTCCTAGTTGGCTGTGGCTTGTTGCCATACGGGGTTCGGATTAACATGCCTTGTCGACGAACGAGGACTCACCAACGCTTTGAGCATAAGGAAGGGTCTGTTTTTCTTCCCATCAGGCTTTTTGGCTAAGATCGAACTTCTTTTTTTACCAAAATTTCCTACCCACCCCGAACCCGGTATGTTTTTCTGCCACGTCTCACCAAAATTGCAGACCGGGGTTGCAGGCAGCTCAGAAAGCGCTGCCAGCAAGGGACAGCCTTGAGCCAGCTGGATTTCCTCATCCTCTAATGCCCACAAAAACAACCATGACTGGTTTGACTGCTTCTGGTTAGGTGCATATGGATTTTTCGAGCTCAACGCTTCCTCCCTAGGCATTCTATAAAGAGGGCTTCATCCCAGCAGACATTTGGACAATGTCGGTGGAGGTCCTACTCTACCTTCCAACAAGTCTATTTTGTATGCATGTGTTGTCAACCGATATGGGTGTCGCGTCCAATCCCTCTTGGCTGATCGACATAGCATCTTGACCCAGGAGCATTAGACAACTATGGGTGGGGCATTGACAGGGGATGCGTTGGCGTTGGCTAACTTCTGCGACCTTCTTCTCTTCCGCCACCATTTAAGCCTGCAGCGGTATTCTGTGCAAAAGTAAAGTTGTGGAAGGAAGCTAGCACTGATTGCAGGATTTTCCCTCTCAGGAGTGAGAGGACGATACACTTGAGTATTATACCTACCTTCCACGACCTATGGCGCTCACGCAATTTGGTATTCTCCATCTACAAGACAAGAAGTCTTGGAAGGCTTGTCCTGATTGTTTTTCTTTTTTGCGAGAGAACCGTTTTGCGGAGGGCGAATCACAGCACCGCGCCGCTTGAATGTGGTCCGTGATATTTTGTGCGTGCATGTCTCGACTCTTTCGGGAGTTGGCTCATTTATGCAGTGGTAAGGGTTTTAATAGTACCAAATGAATATTTATGCAAAAAGGTTTCTATCACTAGTTTTTACCACACTATTAAATCAAAAGGACGCTTCAGTTCGAGGGATCTGTCCAAGAACAATATCACTGATTTAACAATAATATGTATCTGTTTCCATTATTTATATATTAAGGTCAATATTGGTTTTAATATTTGGCTAATTTACGTTGAGAAACTTGTAAAAATTTCGGATCTACAAGTGGCTTTCTATGCTGAAAAAGCAATTATCGCTGCCATTTGTTACCTAAAAAATATATTATTTTTTTTATTGCCCCCCCCAAAAAAACGTGGGATAGACACACCACCTTTTGCTTCTATGCCAATTTGGCTAAGCAGTTGTGACCCTCATCATGCTTATAAATGTCCATTGACCTTTTGACCTTGGATATCTGACCAACTAAGCACAGAAGCCGGACAAATTTTCCATAATTATTTCAGCTATTGGCCTACCAGAATATACAAAAAAGTCCTTTTATTAGAATTTTGGTTCAAGGTTACATAGGACATCTGTCACATAAGCCTCTACTATTACAGTCCTCCCTCAATTTTGTATTCTCCGCCCTCAGAAGGTTGTTTGAAGGTTTTGTTTATTTTTGGAGAACATATTTGGTGACAAGGGCGAATCACTGGCGCCCTGTGTGCAGTTTCAGGAGTTGCTTATTATCAACAGTTGTAAGGAGGCTTCTGATTGGTCCAATGAAAGAAATTTGGCCAAGATGGTTAATAATTAGTTATCATCGATATCCGCTGATCATTTTACAATAGTATTTTGGGCTATTTCATTATAGAAACGAGAAACGTGGGAAAATTTGATTAAAAGCGCTTTCCATGCTGAAAGATAATGGATGAACTTCATTTGTAAGCCTCAAACTATTTTTATTGGTGTTTATTGACCCCCCAAAACATCGTATAGACACCATCCCTTTTTGCTTCGATGCCAATTGGATGAGCAGTTTATAAACCCATCATAAGCCGCCAGTTAAAGGTCGTTGACCTTTACCTTGAATATCTGACAACGCAGCAACTAAAAAAAGGCGGGACAAATTTTTGGGTAATTATTCATATATAGGCCTACCATCATATACAAATAATCCTTTTATTAGCATTTTTTCAAGGTGTATAGGACATGTGCATTTACGCCTCTACTAGAGTGAAATTTTCACTCCGCAAAAGAGTAAAACTTTTTGAAACCACTCCCCAAATGGTGGTTTTGTACTTGAGATAGCGAATTTCCCCTAAACAAAAGGATCTATCGAGAAAATCACTCCAATAAGTGTGGATTTTCACGCGTTTTCGTGTTGCCCCTACTCTTTTGGAGTGATTTTCACTCTTTTTGAAGCAAATGCGCTTTTTAAGTACAATCCACTCATTTTTGGAGGGGTTTACAAGAGTTCACTCTTTGGAGTGGGAAATGTGTCACTCGTTTACATTTTAGAGAGTGATGTTGTTTTACTTACCAAATCCACACTATCGAAGGTTCCAAAAGAAGGTTTCAATGCCCCTTAACATTTTACCTACCGCAATTGAAATTCATATCATACTTAAAACTAGAATTTTGCGGTTCTAGATCGCACGTCTCGTTAAAACGGTACTTTTGCAGCAACATTTATTTTCACTACGTGCAAATTCGATCTTCTGGATGAAATTCCGTCCTTGTATGTTCAAACATGCTATGTTAAATTGGGGGTTTTTCTTCTGTCCAGAATTCGGTTACAATTTAGTGATTTGCCATTACAAAACTGGCCTTTTCAAAGTTGAAAATTAATGTAATTGTGTATTTTATATTAGCTTATTTTGAAAAACTCTTCCACAAGACAGAGAATCTTTTGAGAAATCAGACAAAATAGGGGAAAGTGTTTTCGTTTGTGTTTGATAGGTGGTATAAAATAGGGGATCTGTTGCAGAGCCAAAATCATTCCATAGCCGCGTATTCGAAATATTTACGCCGGCCGGGCCGTGATGCCGTAGAATTTACACGCCTTGGTTTGATCATTCAGCATTGCCCTGCGGTTGACGTTGGGTTATTGCACATAAAGTTGATAAGGTTACACAATGTTGCATTAAAATGTCCTTCCTCCATGTGGTCCTTAGTGTATCAATCACTATGAGTACAATATGCTCATTCACAAGGACACAGTTCAGTGGGTTTGTACTTGTACATGTAAAATGCATTGACAGGAACTAAGCTTGAATTGATTGTGTATCATATATCATACCCAAAAAAACCAGGGGGTGTATTTTCTAAATACATTGGTGATTGAAAGCTACTGAGTCTGTGCCAAGGGATTGAGATTTTTACGAGCTCTATTGATGACCTTGACAACGACCCAGACGACACCGGACAGTGGCACGAGTGCAGGCATTCCTTTCCTACCCAACAACGACAAACATGATTTGTGACTGTTCTAAAAATGTTTCCCAAAATGTTATTACCCTTAATTGACCAAGGGGGGGGGGGGTTTCCTAGGGACCCAAAATTTGTTTTCCGCGCTGGCCGCGTTACGCGTGCGATTTTGCGCCGAAAATTTTTGTAATTGTCTGACTTTTAAATGGGGCTTTCTTTTCATACCAATAATTAAAATCGGCAAGCAGTTAAAGAGATAATTAGTGGGGGTTCCCATTGAACCCCCCCCCCCTTTGGCACTAACGGAGTCATTTGAGAATTGTTAAAAATGAATAAGAAACCGAGAACCAAATCAAATTTTTTTTTGCTGATATAATTTCACACATACATTACGTAAAACAATTATTAGTAAAGCATTAAAATAATTAACCGCTTTATTTATGTGCTGAAAAATCAAACAATTTCAATCAGGTACTTGCCAAACCGTTACTGTACAAACCCTATGGAAAATGACGTGTAGTTGGCAACACCGTAAAAAATACAGGATTTCCCCTAAAACTTCCTGCTGGTTTTGTGTTAAATAACAAGTAATTTGGGTCTTCTTGAATAGATATCAACATAAAATAAGTTTTCAAAATGTTTGATGAAAGCACAAGGCCTCATTTGAATTTTCCGTCTTTTTTCCCAATTTTCGTGTGTTTGGAACACAATGTTTGGGCCCTAATTTGTAACCCCCAAAATCAATCGCTTTTTTATGGCTGATTTGGGGTTGGTCTATGTTCCTTCACATGTGGTATAAATTTCGTGCAAAATTCAGTCGGCAAGTGGTTTCCTTAGGGGGGGGGCACCAAGGGAGTAAACCCATTGTGTCACTTTAAGTTTAAATGTTTTGTTAACCTGTTTTAAAAAACATCAAAATGTATGGTTTGGTAGCTTTGTTAGGAAAACATTTTTCAAAACAACTTCGGAGGTTACCAAATATTTTAAAAACTTTTATCAACATGCATGTAATTAATTCAATTATAAATAACATCTTCTTACAGGTTAATCATTATCTTGTTAATATACGTCTAGACCCTTTTCATCATTATCAATTGTGCTTCTTTTTGTTCAAACGTCCATTATAGTTACGAAGCGGTCAGAGACCGTTATTTAAACCTAATGATCGTCCATCAAACCATTATTTTTTCCGAAAGTGGCCTCTGGACAGTATTCCGGAGAAAATAACGGTGTGATGAATATGCATAGGTTAAACATAATACAACTGAACAAGAAAATGCTAAAACCACCAACCAACACATCGGCCTCAGGTGGTAAAAATGAAAGAAATAAACAATATGAAAGAACTCAATATAAAGCTAATTGTGAGCACAGATTGCCATCTACTAGTTAGCTTATCTGTTGATTGCGATTCCAGCCAAAGTAGTGCCGCTAAGTTATATGCAAATTTCTTCTTCACTATTTATGGGACAGATCTAAACATTTTGCCCTTTATTGTTGAAATAAACAACGATGAAAGAACAGGTGACCTCATACAAAAGCTTATTGTGATTGTCGGATTACCACCATCTGCTGGTGAGTTAATTACAATGTATATCGACTACGAATCGCAAAGATATGGATTCAAAAGTCATGGAAATCTTCAGGTGACGCAATACAAACGCTTATTGTGATTGTCGGCTTTACCATCTTCTGTTTTGCTAATACATGTATATCGACAACGAATAGGCCAAGCTAGTGATTCAAAAGTCCTTGAAATCTTCAAAAATACAATTAAAACCGTTGCTTTTTTTTTACTTTAAAATGTAAAAAAAAACGCAAAAAATAAAAAAAATAAAAAAAATACTTGATTAAAAATAAAATTGAGGGAAACGTATAAAAAGAGAGGGCATTCTACCTTTGTTTTCTTTATATGCAATAGAGTGCTAATTGATAGCCGTAAGACATAGCCTATTTAAGAATTTCCTAAGATAGGATATCTTCTTAGCTACAACTTCTTTTAAGAAGCACCATCTGCGTAACAAGCATTCGGTAGTGCACCACGGATAACTCTGTATCAAGATCTTTAATTCGTGGTGTCAGAATCCGGGGGCAGATATACGTGTGAAAGGGTTATTTGAACTGAACCTACTTAAATATCCAAGCCTGTCTACTAAATAACCATTAGATACGGCTTAACCAATCAATAGGATAATCTCCTCAACAGATGGGACCATTTCTAAATCAGATCAGGCTTTCCTCGACAATAAAGATTATCTCTCCAGAAGAGTAAACCTATTATCGACTAGACCTTGGTGTTAGACTCCTGCACAAATGAACATAACTGCACAATTTGTGTTTTTAATTAAGAAAAAAAAAAAAAAACATAACGCTGCTTCAAGATACTTAAAAAAAACCCGAAATATATTCTCAATTTTACTGAATAATTATATAAAATCGATTTTCGTTCTTGTCACGACGTATATGTAAGATAAAGAATTCAAAACACACCGTTATGAAAAATAATGGAATTTTGATAAGGTCTGGCTTGCCTGTTAGATTCCGACCTAGCGGCTCGCCTAAAGGCTCGCCGCTAGGTCGGAGTCTAACAGGCTCACCAGACCTTATCAAAACACCATTATTTTTCATAACGGTGTGCTTCTCATCCTTTATCTATTACGTATATGCCTCAACGAATGTTTATCACATGTTATATACTAGGAGCAAATTTATCACTTACCTTGTCGGGAATCGAATCTTGTCCTTTTGACTGAGAGTCCTCTGCAGTATCCACTAAGCCACGGCGACTTACCTACCTTGTAATGTTATTTTAAATATATGAAGCAGCCCGGTAAAGGAGCCGTTTTGGTATTTCTGTTTTGTTAAAAGCAAACCTTCACTGTATTATTTGGTGTGTATCCAAGATGTTATTATTGTTTTGTTGCTGTTATTTTTTAGTGTGCCTGTGGGTTAGACATGCATATATGTACGCGTGCATAATGATATTTTATCAAATGTTTGCCAAACATCATAAAAATGTTTGCCAAACATCATAAAAATGTTTGCCAAACATCATAAAAATGTTTGCCAAACATCATAAAAATGTTTGCCAAACATCATAAAAATGTTTGCCAAACATCATAAAAATGTTTGCCTAACATCATAAAAATGTTTGCCTAACATCATAAAAATGTTTACTTCATAAAATATGTTTGCCTAACATCATAAAAATGTTTGCCTAACATCATAAAACGTTTGCCTAACATCATAAAAATGTTTGCCTAACATCATGAACATACATTTTCAAGAAAACATTTCATAACGGTCTGAATTTGAATAATAAACTATCCTCTATACCTATAAATGTGTTTTTGTTTGAATGATTATCTTCTATAAGCCACAAGTTTTAGTACTCTCAAACAATGTCACAATATTTAAAAAATATCGTATAAAATTTGTTTAGTGCTCTGTTTGCAGAACATTCCATTAACATTGTGACAATGAAAGAAACATTTTAAAATGTATATAAATGTTTAATATGAAAATGTTATGTGTTTGCTGAGTAATAGCCTAGGCCTAAAACATGTCGCTCATACTCTCTTAAATGGAAAGATTGAGGTGAGGGAAAAGTCCAAATTAAGATTGAGAAATCAGTCTTAAAGATCGAAAATTCAAACCAAATTCCATTGAATTTTCAATCGAATTTTAGACTTTTCCCTCAACTCAATCTTTTAGATTGATTTTTCAATCTTTGGTTTTTAAGAGAGTAGTCACAGGACAATAATAGTATCGTGTCGATATTTGATTAATGTTAAAAAAAATCGACATCCCATTTTGATAACATTCTAACGATGTTTGAAAACACAATGCAATATAATCAGCAGCATTATTATTGGAATATTTGCAAAATGCGAAATAAAGACATTGTTGCAATATTTGCTTACAATGTTTTAAAAAACAATTTCAACTGAACGTTTTTAATAACATTTGCACAATGTTTGGAAAACGTTTTGGAAATATTATCATCAAAAGTTATTATTAACATGTTCATAAGGTGATATACGGATATCCATAGAGTGTACGGTTACAATGTTTTAAAAAATATCATATTTGATTACATTTCCAAAATGTTTAGAAAAACATTAAGATAAAAAACATCTTGGTAACATTTTTAAAACGTTTTGAAAACATAGGAAAAAATGTCAGCAGAAAATCATTTCAGCAACATCTCTAAAACATTTACTGTATCTAAGAGTAAAATGTTCTGATAATAATCTCTATAACAAAAGCTTACGATATTTTGTAGTAATGTTTGAGAAATGTTGTCTTAATGTCTGATAAAAAGTTACAAATTGATCGGCAATGTGTTTTCGAAAATCATTTTAAGCAAACATTTTTAAAACATCGTAAAAACATTGTAAAACGTTTTGCTACGTTTTCACCAAAACATATCAAAAATGTTTTCGTAAAATATTAATCCAACCTTTGAAAAATGTTATGTATTTGCTGGGTAGTGACACGCTAAATTAAAAAGGAAATATCGTCTTCCAATTCCAATGTTTGTTTAGATAAAAGCTGATAAACACTGACTAAAAGCTACTAAAACTATTATATTAAAGCATAATTCATCCACTGCCTCGTCCTCCGCGATCCGCCCTACCTCATTCTCCGCAGTCCTCCCCCGGGGTAGGACACGATCTGCTCGATTTGGGCATTGGGGATTTCAAAACGGTAATTTTGGAACTGCTACGTGCATTTACTATGGCAGTCTCGGTCCCAGTGACATTACAAAATCATCTCTTAAACCTTTATCTTAGTAATATCATGATAATTTAAGAAAAAATTATTGACTTAAAATCCGTCGGGGTTAGTGGATTAACCCCGCTGCAAAATAGTGTAATTTCCGAATAACGGTCATTAATTTAAATATTCGTGAAACCAGGCCTAGATTAGTCAAGTGTGTGTGGTAACTGTTCAAAATGCGTAAAAGCGCCATCCTACCGTTGAGTCTTTGAAACAGATTAGCACCCCGAAGTTGATGCCGTTTTGAATTCGCTGTTGCTGTCCTTACCCCCCCCCCCCCACCCCCGGGGACGCACCTACCCCAAATCCTCTGGAGCCCTAGTCGTGTGAATGTTGACGCCATACTTTCTTCCGCAAAATAATTATGAGGAATTTCGGAAATAAAATTTTCAAAAATATAAATCTATAAACTTAAAATGTCAGATGCTATAGGTCTATGATTACGAATCGGTGGTTGGATAGGTGATTTTTGTAAGGGCTTTGAAGGTACCCTATTATTTTTGTCTGGTGTTTTTTCCCCTAGCCTTGGCTGTGTAGTCGTATTTTTTTTTGGCCGAAACACCGCCATATTTGTGCGTAGATGAGAGCTATCGCATTTTCTTAGTACCTCTGTCTATGCAGATGGCAGAGGTTCGCAGAGGAAACATGTTGTTTTGTAATTTTGGTGAAAAATACGTTTCAAGGTGATATAAAACTAACGTGAGCTAGATAAACATGGTTATTGACCCCTTATCTATCTGTTTTTCTCATTAGAACAAATTCAGACTCCCATCAGTACAGTTCAAGTTACTGTGAAAACTTTATAGAAGTTCAGAGTTTATCACCAAAAAATAAATGTCAAGCAAAGTGATACAAGGAAATGGTGGGTTGACCAAGTACACTGTAAAAGTCGACGGGTTAACACTTTTGGCGAGGGGTAGCCTACGGGCTACCCGCTCTATTCGCTTGGGTTTGGACCTACTTTTCAAATAGCAGTGTTGCATAAAATATCGTGCCGTTTATATCCTTTAAAATCGATACCATGGTGATAGTTTATGAAATGTGTGCAATTTTACTTCATATGGATATGTAACTCGATAAGGACAGGCCACAGCGAAAAACTCTGAACGTACATTTACCCCCCAAAAGATATTAAGGTCATGGCCCGATCGCTAATAGCCTCGTCCCAGAAGGCCAAGATTTTACGGAAGTGGTCAAAACATGTTGTATCAGAAGAAGCCACTATTTTTCTCATTTACCCTGGGAAATCTTAGAGCCAAAGTATATTTGGTTTGGATGTTATTAGCAAAATGTGACCCCATTTTGGTTCGACCAATATTAATTTAAACAGAGTACTCTATGGGGCTTACAAATCACGTTTTTAGCTCTCGCATCAAAACGGATTGAAAATCGCGGCGAACTTTACAGATGGGGGATTGAAGTGAAGGCCAATATCTATCAAGATGAAATCTTTCATGCATTAAATCGGGCCATCCCCCTTTAAGTTCAGAAGAGTAGAAATAGAAATACAGGGAAATATTAGCGGACGTTCCTGAGAAGTGTTACAGTGATTTGCTGGTTAACAGGCGTCTTTAAATCGCTATGCGTGCATTGAATCAACGGATGCTTAAACGTTTGGCACCACATGCAGCAAGTCTTGGGCGATATCAATAAGAAATAAAAAAAATCCTTTTTAAAAGGATAGGGCGAGGTCAGAGGACATATCATGTAATGTATGTGAATTTAGGTATTAGTAAAGTATTGATTATATTGCTTTATTTTGTAATACTTGATCCAACGGTTCAGATGATATAAAATCCCTATTTCTTTTAGTAAATCAAGGGGACTATCCCTGGGATCACGAAATGCCCATATAAGAATGTTTTCATTTTTATGTTATGAATAAAAACGTTTTCAAAATATTTCACTATCCAAACGGTGGATTATTTATTGCTTTTAGTAAGGAGGCCTAGAGGAGTAACATGAATGGCGGATTTAATAATGGAGGTTCAATCTTTTGTGGATGCATAGTAATGTTGATTGATCATGACTGAAAATACGAATTTGTCGTACATACTATCACACACATTTTACTTAGTCAGGTGGAAGTATGTGCACACAGCTCGAAGGGTGGAAATGGAAGTACAGACTTTTTCTATCGATAGATTTTAGTCATTAGAACCTAACCCAATAATTTTTGAGGGTGTGCAAAATTTGGTTCAGTGGCATTTTTTGAAAATCCAAGTAGGCGATTCATGTTTAAAATCATTAAAACTCTCTAAGTATTTCTGAAAAAGACAAAATTTTGGCGCAACTCTCAAATTTTTAAGCACGAGAAAGGGTTAGCGATGTGATTTGATCACTTTATTGCCAGAAAATCCAATATGGTTTGGCCCAAATTCACATATGCGCCTGGAACCATTCAAGTGAACTTAGCTCTTTCAGTAGACCTATTTATTAGAGACAGAATCCCCGACACTACCATCTTTCTGTAGTGTTCTTGTGTTCCTTTGTCCTGTGTGTGACTTTGACCTCAGACTTTTCTTTGATCAGGTTAGCGGTCTTTTTGGCCAAATTTTGTGGTTATAACGGCAGTTTTACGCAAATTGACCTCTAGATGACTTTTGATATTTTTGGGTCCCCGAAACACGATAATCAACCTCAGGCGTTTTGTTTTCTACCTGCATGCCAAACATCATCTCCATAGGTCAAGGGCGTCAAAACGCATAGTCGACAGACATATCTCATTTTTAGTTAAATTTGCAGTTTTATATAGCAATTGTCCACCGCTTCTCAAAGTATGCTACAAAACTTTCATTATTAAAAAGTCCACTTGAGCTTATTCTACATATTTGTCAGTATTTCGGCGTAGAATTCTAGTTAGGAATATCGTAAAAAGCATAAAGTGGTACTAAATCGACATTTAAAGCTATTGGTCACTGCTTATTAAAATATCTACTACTACTAATAATAATAATGTGTATTTTTTAACGCGCGAACTGTCCATTGCGTGCCAAGGCGCCGTGCGGCTGCCATGAAAGTCGCTCAGTACATCAGAGAAACCATAATCCAAGCAGATTTAGCAAGAAAGCTCGTTTTAGAAGCAGGATGAAACCGGAGTACCCGGGGAAAACCTGCGGGAACGAGTCTGGATCGGAAACAATGCAGCAAACTTTCAACACCTAATTGAGCGGATTCATACAATTGTCAGTATTGGCTGGAATGGGAATTCAGGTATAAAAGCCGGATGACGACACTCTCTGCCTTTTAAAGCCATAAGACTGGATAATGAATCAGTAAATATAAGGAAATGAGTCTCAGTGAATTCGCAATTCTAATGCCAACTTAAGTGCCTGCAATTTGGCAGTGAAAATTGAAGCATTAGCAGGTAACCTAATCTGACTTTGATCACGCTGACTTAAAGCTGCTGCAACAGCCTTTTCCAAAACATTTGACACTCTTATATAAATAGTTCGATGCAGATGAGATTTATGCCTAATATCTCAAATTTAGCTTGAAAAATAGATCATCAGTAAACCCTTCTATATACTTGACAAAAGTTAGGTCAATCCAAGCCTCACATTTGTCCAAGGAAGACTAATGGGAAAATCAACTGATGCCATGTTAATCAGCACTTGAACACACTGTGACCATTGGTGAAAACCCTCTTTTATACGGTTCAAAAGTTGGAATAGCATTAGGTTTTACTAGTATATAAATTGGTAAATGTCGGCGAAAAAGTGCTCTCATATGTTGGGATAATCAGCATTAGAAGCATATTGAAGAGCTAATTTTTCCCATCTTAGATTATAGATGTTCTTAGCTTCGACATATAAGCTTTGCATAGAGAGGTACGAAAAGCACCCAAGCGTAGTCGAAGACCTTGATTCTGACTAGGTTCAAGCTTTTCAAAATATGACTTACGAGCATACTATAAACTATTCACCCATAGTCCAATTTTGATCTTACAAGTGATCTTTAAAGGCGAAGCAAGACTGACCGATCTGCACCCCATTCCATCTTGAAACTAATTTTAAAGGTTCAGAGCTTTTTGACATTTCGGCTGTGTCAAGATGAGCTTTGAAGTTTAATTTACTGCAAAATTAGGCCTAAAGAATTTAGTCTGTGAAACGACAGGAATAGGGGAAACCATTCAATTTCGTTTGGGTCAAGGTGGAGACGTCTTTTGTTGCAAAAAATGCATACAAAGCTAATAATCCGTTAAGGTGGACCCGTGGTAGTACGTTGACAATCTAACTTTTGCTGAGACTCGTAATGGTATGGAAATGGGTCATCAACAAGATGATTAAAGCAATGATTAAATGTTGGAATTGAATCATCCCAAATGTAGGTTTTGCAAGTCTATTTTTGTAAGTCATTTCACCACCACGTCATTTTAGAATCGATAATGACTTGCTCTCCTTACGGTGACGAAGCTAAGCGGTATAAGGTTGCTACAGAAAACACCACTATGCGAAGCAACTATGTTCATTATAAAGTACCGAAGCTCTGAAGGGACATGACGAGAACACAAGATGATAACACATGGACGAGATAAATGATGAGATAAAATGACAAGCTTAATTGTCATGATGATGTGATAACGGACATGATAGTTGCAACATAATTGAGGCGACAGCGGACATGATAGTTGCAAGATAGATGAAGATGACGAGATAGCCGACAGATAGTTGCAAGAATAGCAAAAAAAAAAAAAAAAAATACATAAAAAAAATGCAAGATGACGAGATAGCGGACATGATAGTTGCAAAATAGTGCAAAGATGACGCGATAGCGGACATGATAGTTGCAAGAATGATAAGTCAAGATGACGCCATATCGCGGACATTATCGCTTGCAAGATAAGTGCACGATTACGCGATAGCGGACATGATAGTTGCAAATAAGTGCAAGCTGCCGAGATAGCGGACATGAGAGTTGCAACATAAGTGCAATATGACGCGATAGCGGATGATAGTTGCAAGATAAGTGGCAGATGACGCCTGGCGAAGATTGATATTGCAAGATAAGTGCAATATGACGCGATAGCGGACATAGTAGTTGCAACATAAGTGCAAGATGACGGATACAGGACCATGATAGTTGCAACATAATTGCACGATGACGCGGTAGCGGACATAATAGTTGCACGAAGAACGACTTTATTCAGGCTTTCTCTACGGGAAGCAGCTATGACGACGGGCCTCAATTAGCGCTTTTCTGTGCGCAATACCTCCATTGTTATAGGGGCTAGATAAAGAAGCTGATGAACTTTATTATCTCGAAGCAGGTATAGTCTTTCCGGCGATAAACAGAAAATCGGTGAGCAAACCAGTGAGTATACTTTACTATAAATAAGTTAAGCTTGCCCTGATCGGGTACTGCATTAAAGTTTATTTCTTTTTATGTGCTTTATTATTTTTATATTTTTAATTAATTTTAATTTAATACTGAGTTTCTTTAAATTCTTATTGTTAGTTGTCTGTCTTTTTGTTTGTTGTTAGCGTTAAATTTAAGTTATTTTCTTTTGTTTCATTGTATTGTGTTTTTATTAGTTTTTCATTGTGCCTATATTTCCCAACTTCGTATTCACGTAAGTGGTGGATCAGGTTTTAAAAAAAAGAAAAAAGGGGAAAAAAGAAAAAAAAAAAAGAAAAAAGCAAAAATAAAGGCACATCTTTCATGTACAAACGCTCAACAAGAACAAAACTAAATAACAACAATAAAAAAATCAAAACGTCCTTTTAACCGATTTCGAACCCTGGGCCAACCAGCGGGAAATAATACAGTGGCAGGTACTAGACCTTAGACCCTCCGCCTCAATTTGATTGTGTGATCTGCTTGTTTTTCACAAGTGATGGAGACAGATCGAGGTAAATTGGCACGACCACTAATAGCCGAGAAGGCTGTATTTACCGAGAATAAAGCAAGCCAATTACTCATACACTATTCATGAACTGTTTTTTTCTATAGCATATAAAAAGAATAAAACATGAAATATCTCTCAGGGATAATTTAACTATCAGTGAAAAATCATACAGGCCTTTTATTTCCGCAAATAGCGTACCACATCACCACGTTACTAAGTGTATCCCCTATTTCGAACATGGAATATTCCACATGGCGAGTTCGGACGACGAAAACAAAACACTCAATTTGAAACAACTTGGCCTACAATCGTCCAAATTTCCACCTTTTTCATTCACAAAAAACAAAACAAGCCTTTCGGCCCTGGAATAGACTACTATGGCAAGTCTATTGCACAAGAGAAAGATTAAAACTGGTTTTCGGTCGATAAACCTGGTTTTCGAATCGAATAACTAGGGTTTCAACGAAACAACTAGTTATTGACGAAAAACCTCGTCGATAAGCCCGAGAAAACTGGTTTTCGCCGATAAAAATTGGGTTTTTCACTGACAAACATGGTTTTTCAAACGAAAAAAAAACAGTTTTTCGAATTCGATTGTCATAATTTTTTGAAAAACCAGTTTATCGTTAAAACCCACGTTATATCCGAAAAAAAAAGCCAGGTTTTTCTCGGTCCGATCAAAAACCTGGTTTTTTCAAAACTGTGACACGAATTCGAAAAACCTGGTTTTTTAATGAATTTAAAAAACCACAGTTTTTCAAAAAAAAACACTATGACAAAATCGATTGAAAAAAAAACCAAGTTTATCGTTGAAAAAAACCAGGTTTCCTCGGTCGATAACCTAGTTTTTTAAAACTGATACAAGCGTATAGAAAAACAAAAACCTGGTTTTTCGATTGAAAAACCAGGTTTTATTTATCAAAAACTAGGACAATCGATCTCCTTGAAAAACCGAAATTTCCTAACCATAGTAAATGGTGTTTATGGCACACTACAAGAGCTCATGAGCTAGCAGCGCGCGCGAAATCGACTAACATGTCCAACAAATTTGTTTAATTACTTGTTGTTTGTTATTCATATCATATCAATTAAATTATCAATAAAAAGCGATATAGACGTTAATAAAGAATAAATATTATAATTCATACATTGATAATATTTGGATTTATGGACTTGTGGAAGAGTGTTTGAATCGCTATAAGTGCTTATAAAGAGCTCCAGCATTCCAATATTATGAAACGTACAAATGCACTACATTATGTAGCCTAGTTTGGCTTTCTTCAGCACCGAGGACGATAGTTGATGCGTAATAAACAAGAACTCAACGGATTAATGTAATTCGATTGTCATAGTTTTTTTGATAAACCTGGTTTTTCGATCGAAACCTGGTTTTTCAAACACTATGACAATCGATTCTAAAAACCGGTTTTTTTAATTGTAGAAAACCAGTTTAAATCAAGATAAAACTATGTAAATCGAATTTGAAACAATTTATTCGGGCGAAAAAACCATGTTTCTCGGCGATAACCAGGTTTCTCAAAAACTATGACAATCAAATTAGAAAAACCAAGTTTTTTCGGCGAAAACCATGTTTTTTCGCTCGTAAACTTGGTTTTCAAACCATGACAATCAATTCGAAAAACCTGGTTTTTCGATTGAAAAACCAGGTTTCTCGGTCGATAAACCTGGTTTTCAAAAAACTTTGACAATCCGAATTCGAAAAAACTGGTTTTTCAATTGAAAAAAAAAAACAGTTTTATCAAAAAACTATGACAATCCGATTTGAAAAAACAAACCAAGTTTATCGTTGGAAAAAAACAGGTTTCTCGGTCGGCTAAAACCTAGTTTTCTAAAATATGACATCGAATGAGAAAAACCTGGTTTTTCGATTAATAAACCAAGGGTTTTGATCAAAAACTTTGACAATCGATTCTCCTTGAAAAAACGAATTTCCTAACCATAGTAAATGGTGGTTTATGGCCCTACAAGAAGCTCATTGAGCTCGCAGCGCCGCGGCGATAGATAGGGGAATAACATGTTCAACATTAATTCAGTTGTTGTTTTATTCATAATCATATCAAAAATCAATTAAAGAGCGATATGGGACGTTAAATAAAGAATAAATATTAAATCATACATGATATATTGATTTAGTGGACTTGTGGAAGAGTGGTATGATATACTATAATTGCTATAAAGAGCTCAGCATTCCAATATCATAACGTTCAAAATGCACGACATAATGTAGCCTAGGTGGGCTTTCTCGCAACCGAGGGAAAGGAGTTGAAGCGGAAGATACAAGAACGCAACGGATTAATGGAATTCGATTGTCATAGTTTTTTTTTGATAAACTGGTTTTTCGATCGGAGAAAACCTGGTTTTTCACACAAACCTCTGGACTATCGAATTCGAAAAACCTGTTTTTTCGATTGAAAAACCAGGTTTATCAAAAAACTATGGCAATCGAATTGAAAAAACAAAGTTTATCGCGAAAAAACCGGTCTCGGTCGATAAACAGGTTTATCAAAACTATGACAATCAAATTAGAAAAACAAGTTTATCGGGCGAAAAACCAGGTTGTTCGCTCGATAAACTTGTTTATCAAAAAACCATGACAATCAAATTCGAAAAACCTGGTTTTTCGATTGAAAAACAGGTTTCGCGGTCGATAACCTGGTTTTTCGAAAAAACTATGACAATCGAATTCGAAAAACCTGGTTTTTCGATGAAAAACAGGTTTATCAAAAAACTATGACATCGAATTGAAAAACCTGGTTTTTCGATTGAAAAAAACCAGGTTTATCGACGGAAAAAACCAGGTTGATCTGTTTCTATTGTGCAAGATACTTGCCAGAGGACTTCAAACAGAACATATCCAATTTATAGCTCCAAAACCGCTCCCTATCCCCAAAAAACCGTTAACGAAGTTCAATTTCCACTCCACCAATGCAAAAAGACAGTACTACACCCAATACATTCACACTTACTGTCTTCTGCCGAAACCCATTTTTGTGGACCCTCAAAAGTAGACCAATTTTAATATACAGGGACAGACGTCTGATTCATGGTAATTTGATACGATACAGGATATAATTCGAGGTACATGCATTGAATGCCCCAACCCACTTTTTCACACCACGCGTAAAAACCCCATAGCATATCCGAGCGGGAGTACTGCGAAGGGCCTAATTTATTTGTAGATTCGAATTTATGTTTTGATATAAAAAAGTATAGAAACATTGTGTGCATATTCATTTAAAATATTAACATTGCAAATCAACGATATCTACGCACCATGCTAACCAATTTTGCTTTACAATCGATGGTACAATATTAAAAAAATACTATAAAATATACAGGAAAATCCTTGGAGCAAAATCTGCAACAAAATGACCGTACAATTTGACAGTATATTGCAAACATTAATTTAATCGAAACACTCGAAAACCATATATTAGCTATATTTGGTGAGTTATTAACAGAGATTGTGGAACGTTGTAGAGTAAAATGCACTGACGAACACCGTACATAGTAGGCCCTCTCACCAAATTTTGCAGGCATTTAACTGTAAAATTGACAGGTTGCTGTAACATGTATAATACATCAAACTGTAAAAAATAACAGTAAATTTGAATGAAAACCTGTAAAAGATGTATTTTTACGGGGTTTTGTTGGTTTTTTTTTTTTTTTTTTTTTTTTTTTTTTTTTTTTTTTTTTAAATTTTAGTACTTAATTGTATAATTGAAGATTCGTCGGTGTATAATAATGTTGTTACTCATTAAAATTCGAATAAAGGCTTCATTTTTAAATTTTGTAATTATAGGCCTGAAATATTGGACATAAAATTTACAGTACTTTCCTGTATTTTCAAATTACAGCCAAATACTGTATTTTTACAGGATATTTTCCTGTAAATTGCACTGTAATTTTTTTACAGTGTATGTTTTTACCGGAACTACCCACGATTACACAAAATGCGGAGTAGTAGTGTGCTATGATCTCTAAAAACAATATCTCTGTACATCTACATTTTCTTCGAGATTTCGCTTTTACGTATTAAACCAATGGCGACGTAAAATTTAGGATTTCGTAACCGCCACCGCCTGCGTGAAATCCCTGCCACTGATCCAGGGATCGATGTGTGTCGCCCTCCTAAGCCTGGGCCAGACGATAGTGGCCAAGCCTCTTTCAACGTAGCAACTCACTAAAACTAATTCACATAGATTGCAACAGCAGCGACACAAGCCACTAAACCAGGGTTTCCCAACCCAGAGTCGCGACCCTTAAAGAGACTGGGAATTCCAGAAAGAAGCGCCCCCAGATTTTTCTGAACCTAGTGGTGGAGGGTTTTTTATTACATACTCGGAATGCTTACCAATGTAATTAGATCACACCTGAATTGATAAGCCGATACGCCCGTCTTTATGTATATAATAAATATGTGATCATAGTAGTTTCTGTCGTGCACGACAGAAGTCCAAAGCATGGTTTCTATGGGGAACGATTACGATATACAGGCAATTCAAAACAAGTTTTGCGGTTTTTGATTTAAAAGGGTCCATGGCCCGCTCGCTCATAGCCTGCGTCCCCAGGGACCCCAGAACTTTTACCGGAAGTGGTCCCAAAAATTAGTTAACAGAAGAAAGCTACTATTTTTCTCACTTTACCCTGTGAAATCTTAGGGCTAAAGGATGTTTGGTTTGGGAGGTATGAGCAAAAATGGTGCCCCTTTTTGGTCCGACCAATATTAAATTTTTTACATATTTTATTTGATTGAATGACCTTTATCACGTTTTCAGCTCTCACATCACAAATGGTTGAAATATCGATGCCGCGCACTTTGCAGATGTGTTTTTTGGGGTGAAAGCCATGCTATCAAGATGAAAAACTTATAGACTGAAATCGGGCCATCCCCCCTTTAATCAATTGAATTTAGTATTTTAAATTTTAAAATTTTCGCGGCGCGCGAAATTGTCACTCACGACTGTTCAAAGACTAAAATTCAACTAGATGATAATAAAATTAGTGGTATTTTTGATCGCGTCGTGCGTATTTTGTTTAGGAATGCAGATCACCATGCCCCTTTTAATCCCTACAACCTACTCGTTGCTTCCGTCGGCCCTGTCTGACTAAAAACGGTTGTTAGGGGAGAGGAGAGGCTCTTTGGATGTTTGGTTGGAAGTCTGTTTGGGTGCACTGTATATGTCAGTGGTTGGGTGTTCCCATGAACTACATACAACCTCGTCCTCGTTCGGTATTCATACAAAAAACACAAATAACCCATACAGTGCAGTTTTTGTTTGGTTCGGACCTCGAATCAAACTGTTCCTAGCTTCGCAAACAAATATTCCGTATGTAAAATGAAGAAAAGAAAACAATGCCATTACAGTTACTAACTTGCAACTGGAGAGGGAGGGGTCCCGGGACCAAAGCGCTCAGCCCACCACCACCAATACTGGGTGGGCACGTCCTAAAACGGTAAATGAGCAGATCAAGGAAGGCCAGTTGCAGCACGTTACGTGATCACCTTGGAAATTTACCTTCTTGGGTAAACCCAAAGAGGAAATTCTGAGTTTGTGTTTGCGAATTTTAGCGACGGTAATTACATGATTATACACAAAGTTTGATATTCTGGCCGCCATTTTGAGGCAAAATGATAGCCATTTATCATTGTGGTTAGCAGCTCAACAACAATTTAATAATACAAATCATTTACATTTGATCAGATCCTGAAGAATAAACTTATAATTAACGCTTATTTGTTTTAACGATTGGTTGGCGGCCATTTAAATTTTTGGTCACGTTATAAACATGGAAACTTAAGATTATACCCGAGACATCGACCTATGCCTAGGTACATTAAAAGAGGGATATTCCAAGTTTTTTTTGTGAATTTTAACGATCGAAATATACGCTTTCTAGGCGAAACTTTGATTCAATATTGGTATTTTGGCAGCCATTTTGATCTTGCTTTGGGTCCAATTTTGAGGCAAAATTATAGTCAATTGTAGTTTTGCGATAGAAGCTTCACAATAAGTTCTAAGGCTCTTCCACCTTACTAATATAATCTGAAAATTACTTTTATGGTCATGCAACTGTAAAAAATTCCTGTAAATTAAGAAAACAGATTTTCCGTAATTTACGGAAAAATCTGTTTTAGGAAAACAATAAAAATAAAAAACAAAAAACATAAAAAATAGCTAAAATGTTAATTTCCGAAATATTTCAAAAATTTCTGGCAGCAATATTCCGGAATTTTTTTTTTTTGTTCGTAATTTTTAAATTACGGAAAAATTCTGTTTCTGTTAAAATCACATATTTTTTTTTTCCATAATATGAACCAAATTTCTTTCTGTAAAATTACTGTCAAAGTTCCCGTTAATTGACAAAAGTCCTGTAAATTAATTTACGCTAAAAATGTATGGAAATACTGCTGCCAGAAATTCCGTAAATTTACGGACATTTTTTAACAGTGTTGTATAGCTTTATAGAGCGTTCAGAGCGCATTTTGAATTTTGAGGTTTTATAACGGATAAAAAAATCTGTACTTTGATTTTTTTCCCTTTGCCCAATTCCAAGATCTGTGCCTTTTGTAATTAAAAGGGTGAATTCTGGTGTTTTTGTGCGCATTTTACGACGTAAATATGCATTTTTAGCCAAAATTGATCTTTTGGCCGCCATTTTGTTTTTAAGTCGAAATCAGGGTGGCCCCAAAGCCTAGGAAACTAGAATTAGTATGACTGGGATTTACTGTCTAATTAAAGGTGACCCTCATATTGCTCGGGCGGCATATATTAAGCTATATCCAATGGCAATGGAAAGCTTATTTTAATCGCGATTTTAATAGTAACTGTTCATATTTATGCTTACGAACGATTGGTTACAAGATCCAAATGAAAATCGTCTTTCAAGCAACATCACTTCAGCGAAAGTCAATACAATATTATGGACTTGGGCGCTGCGAGGTGGTGACGTCACCGAATGTGCAATCGCGTCGAGATGCAAGTAAACAAAACCCCATTCACTTGTATCGCTCACAGTTCTGTTCTGCGCATTCGAAGACTTACCATTGGTTTTTCTCTAAAATGTGCTCAACTAAATCAAAATTATGAGGTAAAAAGGAGCAATACATATACAGATCTATCTGTTTTGCAGTATTTGGTAGATTTTGGTGGCTCTACTATCCCACTCAGTCACCAAGAGACAGATTCACACCGGCCATTTTATACATACTGAATTCCTTGCTCACGTATTGCTGCAATTCTTATGTAAACAAAATTTAACGTAATTACCGCCATGTTACGCTGAATGAGTCAAGACTTTACTGGAAACCCAATATCAAAGCCAACAGTGATTATTAAAAAAGGTTCAATAACCATAATTGAGTTCTGTTCCCCGGTCTGAGAAAAAGGAGACTGAAAGATGTTTACCATTACTCCCCCTGATACGCGCCTATACCTCATGCCATTCCATCGGTTAGCAAAAGTGGGTGTAACGTAAATCAATAGGAGAGCCGTGTCTTTACGCACGAGTAGTTTTTGACCACACCCATACTCGGGGCAGGTCGCCACTCACTAACCCTCAAAGGGCAGCATTTATTTTTCATGCTCCAGGAGCTGAGTGGTGGTCAAAATCTCACACTTTCGTGTAAACACAGCTGGCCTCTATCTCTGCGCGCTACTCACGATTCATCGGAAGCGATAGAATTCAAGCGATGTTTTTCACATTTCTTGCAACACTTATGAGGCCGGTAATTCATAATTACCAATCTAACAAGAGATCAAGTAACCCTCTTCACCCACATTTATCGCTATAATTGGGCTAAATTCACCACAGGAGAAGAGGAGCGACGGGTTTCTTTACATTGGAAGATGAATTGCGGTTCAGGTGGACAAGACGTTGTACATCGCCTACGTCACAACACAATTTGCCAAGGTCAGAGAATGAAAGCTAAGCGTATTTTCTGGGCCTCTAAATCGCAACGAAATACAAGGGTTAGTTTTTTGTTTGGTTTATCCGAGCGGCTATATTATACGTTTTTTAAAAAAGTTTTTTGGGCATCTGATAGTCATAGCTTTCGCATTGGTATATATCGCTTAATGCGGTCCGAGCAATAATGATCCCTTTAAGTGTTCAGTATGCAAAGCAATCTAACACGGCCTAATTTTTGTCAGAATCTACTTTATTATGCAGATTGCCCTGTTTAAAGGACTCTTCTTGTAAAATGTTTTGTTATTTACTGAAGTTATACGGTATAACTTATTTAAATTTTGTTTTATAGCTGTTTTAAATACCTAACACGGGATAAAGCCAACACGCCCGTGTGATTTATTGACCTATCCAGTCTGCAATATTGCAGGAGAAGATTCGAGACATATCCCTAGCTATAGAGGCACTGTTCGCTAACACCTAGCTAAGCATCAAACCATACTGGTATCAAAATACTTACTTCCACCTCCCAAGACAGATGTGTCAAATTGAAGCTTAAAAGAGTTGATCAGAGAAGGGATAGGAACAGCCAGGATGGCTTCTAAGAGAGAGTTCTTTTGGCGATCACAATAAGAGAACCCGGCTGCAAGCCATGCAGAACAAGCAAACATCTTAAGTACAATCACTCCCGAGAAAAAAGCACAAAGCAATATAAATATTGTACTAAAACGTCAGCTCTGTTTCAAGTAAAAATGAACGCGAAAGAAAGGAAAGGGGACAAGCCTTACAAATGCGAAAGATTGATATGATATTATGATCAAGAGTCTGCAATGAAAAGCATAACAGAACACATCACGAAGGAAAACACGCATGCCAGTCTTGTGATAGGCGCTTGGACCATGTATGATAAAACACCGAACAAAGTACACATAAAGATACACTCCGGAGATGAAATTTCAACGACAATTCTGTATAAACCAGTCTTTTTTAATTCGAACAGATCGGGTTAACAATACAACAAGATGAAGTGACACGACACAATGGAAAAACCCCCATCACTGCATGTACTCTGTGGAAAAAGTTTACAGTAAGAATAACAATGCACAACATGAAATGGCAACACCAGGTGGAAAAACCTCATCAACAATGAGGTATTGTGGTAACGGTTTCCCACTAATGGACAAAAGCATTCAACATGAAAAGGTACACACAGGAGAGTACCAGTCCTCAATTTACTCACTGTGCAAAGGTTCTCCTCAGAAATGTGGGGAAAGATAAACATGAAATGTGCAACACAGGAGTAAAAACCATATCAATGTAAGTACTGTGGCCATGTTTTCAATCACAAGATGGGACAGACACACATGAAATGACGCACACAGGAGAGAGACCTCATCAATCTAAGCACTGTATGAAAGGTTTCATCACTAAGTACGATAAGAAACGACTGAAATCAGCGTATGCAGATGAGAAGCCGTACCATGCAAGCACTGTGTCAAAGGTTTCATCAATAAAGATGGGAAGACGCTACATGAGATGGCGCACACGGGAAAGAATCTTTCATTGCAAGCACTGTGGCGAAGGTTTCATCACTATATCTGGATGATGGCACTACATGAGTGACACACATACCTGTGAAAAACCTTATCAAAATGTAAATACTGTGGCAAAGGTTTCATTATTAAGCAGAAGCTAACTCGCTACAACACAACTAAATGAGACACACGGTGAAAACCCCAATCAATGCAAGTACTGTGAAAAGAAGGTGTTTTAGTAAGCCTAAAAAACACATGAAATGACACACACAGTGAACAACCTCATCAATGCAAGTATTTGGGTAATATTTTTCTCACTAATTACAAAAGGACACAACATGAAATGGACACACAGGGGGAAACCTCATCACTTAAGCACACTGATGAAAAATGTACTTCATAGAAAGGGCCGTAATAAACACAACTGAAAGGACACACACTGGGGAAAGACCTCATCAAGTGTAAGGGCACTGTGGTCAAAGGTTTCATCCGCAGGACTGAAAACCAACATGAATGACACCACAGAAGGGGAAAACCTCTATCACGTATTAAAAAAGCACTGTGTCAAAAGTTTCGTCAAGGCTTGACAAGACACGAATTGAACTGACACACATGACCGAAAACCTCATCAATTCAGCAATGATGAAACGTCATGCTCACCAAGGGGAAGGTCCACACATTAATTGACGCGTGGTTTCATTACTAAGGGGACTGGCCGACACTACATGAAATTAACACACCCACCCACCAACTTTACCATGTACCACTGTGCATGTGGCCAAGGTTATCACTAAGCTGGTAAATGAAAACGACCCACGCATGAGAGAACTCTATCAATATAACTTATAAGCCTAAAAAGCACTGGGGCGAAGGTTTGACCATTAAAGGGATACGCCATGGCGATTTGCAATTCCGAAACAATCGAAAAAAATCATGAAATTCATATTTTGGTATTTTGTACTGGCATGGATATGCTCACATAACCTGCAAGTGGTTGGCTTGAAGCCGTGTATTAAGACAATGGCAGTACTTTTATATGATTCTTTAATCTCTATAGGCCTTACGTGCGTATCAAAATTCCGACTTGAGATCAAAAAAGCCTTTACCTGTGAATATCCCACATTTTAAGCGTGAAGTGGCACCATGATGATACAGTTTGACCTCAAATACAAACATTATGAATCCTTTGTTTAATATGTACTGTGTTAAAAAAACCACAATCAGATTGTTTGTGTAGATTTAAGAAGCCATCGCTCCTGCGGGAGAAGATGAGACAAATTTCTCAAATACTTATTTTTTTACTATTTGTGGTGTTTTCTACATATAAAGCAGTGTATGGAATTGTACGATTTATTCCCTGATTTATAAGTTAAAAATTAGCATTTGCCACATTTTTCGATCTCTTGCACTATCGCTGCTAATCCCTTTAGGCAGAATAAGACATCGTAATTAAAAGGACACACCAAGTCTGAAAACCCCTTACCGCGGATATGTAAAACACTGTGTGGCAACGGTTTTATCACTATAAAGCGAAATAGTCGATGGGACATGTCCTTCTAGGCTGTGTTTGTAGTCTCCATAGGTGGGGGGGGGGGGGCGGGGCTAGGGGGGGGGGGGGTAGGGGGGCTAGGGGAGAAAACCAAGTGTAAAATCATCATAATTAATATTAAAATCATATAATCGTCGGTTCCCACAAATAAACTGGCACATTTCTGGGAAAAAAGAATAAAAATGTCCATTCATTTCATTTCCCCAAATATCAGTGATAAGTGGATACAATAGACTTCAGCAAAACAATGGGAGTAAAGATATCAATCACCGGCCGGATGCCGGTGTAGAAAAGAAAACACACTTCAAATTCCTTTATCTGGGACCGAGTGCTGGACCATTGTTATATTGTAGCGCAGCAGTGAAGAGATTCAGCTGTACGCTCTCAATTTAGACTGAGTACTTTTCAGGACAAAATACTAACCTCATTCACAGATAAATAAATGTTGAGCTTCTATGTGCGTCGTTCAAGTACTTTGGCCAGATTTTCATCATTATTAGAAAAGGAAGAAACAGAACAAACATCAGACTGAGAATGTGCTGGGCACGCTTGAACCTAAAAACTTTGTGCAGAACCAAAATCCGCAACTTAATTGCCTTAACTTATTTCATTCAATTACCGCGTTTCAGAAGAAAATTAGTGTCTAACGTACATATAGTCTAATGTACAATGGTTAGTTATTGTGAGAGAGGACGGGTATTGTCACTCAAACTGATATTGGGGGAAAAAGAAATTGAGGTGACATTTTATGTATTTTTAAGAAAATGTGCCAGTTTATGTGCGGGAACAGACAGTTATTGTGATCGTATAATTTATTATGAATTTACATGGTTTTCCCTTTAGCCCCCAGATGGGGACTACCGAATTTTTAAGTTGGTTATTTGGTCCACGTCCCATGGTCTAAAACAAAGCACTGCATGAAAAACACACACGGGCGAAAAACCTTACAATGGACACACTGTGGCAAAGGGTTCATAACAAAAACAGAGGGAGAACCCTGCATGAAATGACACACAGTAGAGAAAACCTACCAATGAAAGCACTTGGCACGTTCACGACAAAGCCAGAAGGACGACACAACATGAAAGACACACCAAGTTACCAAAAACTGGACATTTTTCAACCTTTTTTTAATTTGGCCCTTTATCAAAAAAAAATCAGCAAAAAGTGGGCCTTTTGCCCCCCCTGCGTACGGGCCTGATCTAGAAGTACCATGCGTAGAAGAGAGATGTCTGGAATCTTGACTACTCCAACTCGTTTGAGGCTTTCTTCATGGTAGGTAGGGGGAGGAGATGTTTTGAATATTGGAAAGATTCAAAATACCAATTGTCGGCTCATTGGGATTTTAAGTAATTCAAAATTAACTCCACCCCCACTGAGAAGGGCATTATTATGGGTACATCAACCCCGACTTCACTTTGTTGGATATCCGTTATATATTAAAATCATAGTGTCAAATTCAGAAAAAAATTACCATGACAAAGGTTGTTGTTCATGCTCAGTTTGGAATGCAGTGAAGTTGATGAGGATTTCATTTACAAGGAATTTAGTAAAGCAAAGGCGGCTCCTGGTCTAAGAGTACAGGGCTGTTCCTATTTTATCAACGTGTATTTTTGTGTATTGTTCATATGCTTCCAACATAAAATTTATATTGTTTTTTTTATTTATTTTTTTGTTATGTATTTTAGGCATACAAAAATCGATCTGCGGGTGCTTCATGTACAATTTTGTTTCCCACCAACTTCCAAATGTCTTTTTTAATTACTTAATAAGAAAAAAACAATCGTTAACACGAGAAGCACAGATTAGTTTTTACGTTAGAACCGTTAAAACAGTTTTTTTTCATCTAGAGGGATACGAACAATGGGCCCCCACAATAAAGGAATGAATTATCCCCCGATATTAACGTGTCCTAAAAAACAGACGCGTTTTTAAAAAGCAATTTAAGCATCATTCATTTGCTGATATCGTATACCTAGATATAACTTTAATTTTGTTGTGCAGTGTTTTGCTTTGATCATTCACCTGGGTTACAATACTAAGCTACCTAAAACATGTACTTGAACATTTTTGTAGTTTTTATTTTGTACTTATTAAATTGCTTTATGAAACGGGGGTGCCCTCGTCAGGCCAACTTTGGCCTTCCTTTTGGTCACTCCGAATATATAATTGTATGGTTTTTGGGCGACGGTAGCCTACGGGCTACCGATCGATTCGCTGGGGTTTGACCTAATTTTCAAATAGCAGTTGTGCTTGCAGAAAAATATTGGGCGTTGCAGGTTATATCCTCTAAAATCTACATGTTTAATAGTTTATGAAATGTTGTGCCAATTTTACGTTCATATGGATAGGTACTACAATAAGATAGGGCCCAGTAAACATAAACGACATTACAAAAAGATAGTAATGTTCAAAAGAGTAGAAATACAAAAGCGATCAACACTTCCAACCTGCTTATCGTCGTGAGCGGTTTGCCATTAAAAAAACACGACGGGGGGTTAAGCGGTGGTAACACTAAAATAAAAAACATGCATTAGAGGGGTACCGTAACAGGCAAAAGGGGAGTGCGGCCAAGAAATCCCAATTTAGAATTCGCCATGGCTAAAACCACCCCCCCCCACGTTAAAAACGGAAAAAGTTGACGAAATTGAAATTAGTATATGTGTCGGAATATAGTTGATTGTAATTTTTTACAGTGATTTGCTGGTTAACAGCGTCTTTTAATCGTTAGAGTGCATTGACTTAAACGATGCTTAAATATTGGCACCACATGCAGTAAGTCGGGGCGGCGATGTTATCTTGAGGGCGATGGGCGATAATCAATAATAAATAAAAAAATCCTTTTTAAAAAGGAAAGGCGAGTCAAGAGGAAATATAAGTGACCGGATGAGGATACGATTCTCTTAAAATTTCCTGGATATCATTGTAGACCACCACGAGAAACATTCGAAGTCTAGTGGACAAAAAGTGCAAAAGAAAACCGACACTTGTTTTTGAACTTGCCTGCTATCGAATTGTTCGCTATGAAAACCATGCTCATGACTTTCTGTCGTGCACGGACAAGACTATACTAAATCATCATCGGATACATAAAGACGGGCGGCTCCCGTCGTATTCGGTTATTCACTTTAAGGTGCGATTATCTAATACATGGGGAAGCATTCCAAAATATGTAAAAAAACGGGGTTTCGAGAAAAAATCGGGGGGCAGACTTTTTCGGGAAATATCCTCAGTCTCTTTAAAGAATGTCTTTCATTTTGATGTTATGAATCTAAAAACGTTTCAAACATCTTACTATCCAAACCGGTTTTTGTACTGATTTAATTGCTTGTTATGTAAGGGAGGGATTAGAGGAGGGGAAACACTGAATGGTTCGGATTTTGATGGAATCCAAGCCACCTTTAATTGAGGTTCTTAAATTTGTTTGCTGCATGCGTAGTACCGTTGATTGATCATGACTGAAATACGAACTCATTCTCCTCTTACATTTAGACCAATGGTTGAAATTGAAAAGTGAAATGAAAACGTGCCATTACTTATTAAATTATTACAGTGAGGCAGTAGTTTTATGGTTAAAAAAGTGATCTGCAGTCAAGTATAGATGGTAAACTATGTGGCACCCAGTTTTCTTGTTTTATTTGGGTTTCTTGCCAAATTGAAAGCAACCTTTGTCCTGTGATTGCTGTGTGGACCTTTGATCTCATACTTGTTCTTTTCTCAGGTTAGCGGTCTTTTGGCATTTATACGGCATTTTATTGCAATTTGACCTCCAGAGGATTTTATTTTTTTGGGTCACCCTGAAAATAACCTCAGGGTGTGTTTTCTACCTGTTCCAAACATCAGCTCATGGTCAAAGTGCGTCAAAACGCAATAGGTGGACAGACAGATCTCATTGTTAGTAGTACTAGTGCATTTCCCCCGCGTGTGACATTGATCTAAATTTTTTTAGTAGTATCAGATAGATTGCATTTGCACACCGTCTATATACATGTGATATTACGATTTCAATAGGTTGGAATGACACGGGGTAAGATGTTCATAAGTAACGAAAGGTTCTAAGTTTGTATATGGATTGAAATAGTGGCAAGGGGCGGTGGAGAAATGTTGAAAACAATTTGCAAAATTACGTCGTTAGGGTGACAGCGTAAATTTAAGAAATAAAATGAAAGTCCTTGGGTGACCAAAGTTGCGGAACGTGGGCGGGAGCATTTAAATTTTGGGAAGGCTTGATAATATTTAAAAACAAAAGTTATGATCACGTTGTAAAAATACTTTACGTCCGTCGGCGTGCAAAATATCCGGAATTGTTCTTCCAGTTATGCTGGTGTTTGCAGTGTTCAATCTTGTGGTGGGTAACGATGTCGTGATGTTTTCCCGAAAAAGGAAGAGGGATATGACGCCCCTATTCACTCTGTGTTAAATATTTCGTTCATGTATGCCTCGGCTAAGATGTGCAAAAAGTACATAAGTCAAGCTGCAAAACTCCCACCAAATGTCATCTGATTTTCCCGTGCCCCTACCTTTTACATGGATATTTCCTTGACTCGCCTTTCCTTTTTAAAGGGATTTTTATTCACTTCCTTGTATTGTAACCATTATAATGTCGAGGTTATGGAATAAGAAGAAGAAAATTTATTCATTTTTATTTTATTTTGTCTTATTTCAAAGATTTTTAATTTTATTAGTTCATTTTTATTTTTAGACATGTTTATGGCTTGTATTATGGTTGCATTTGTTTTAGATTATTTTACATTTATTTTATTCGCTTATATTATTTTCTGATTTTTAATTAATTTTAATTTAATATTGTTGTTCTTTTAAAATTCTTATTTGTTTATTGTCTTTCTTTGTATTGTCTTAAGAGTATTCTTTTCACTGATTGTTCAATTGTTAATTCTTTTTGAATTTTTTGATTTTGTATTTATTATCTTTTAATTTTATTTCGTTTGTTTCCGTGTTAATTGGTTTTTATTAGGGATTACGCTTATCCAATTTATCTTATTTTTTTATTATTTTAAGTTTTTTTATTTATTGTTCATTTTATTTTAGTACATTGTAATGATTGTATTTTCATTTAGTTGAATTTTTTATTATTTTTTCATATTTTTGTCATTAACCGATAAAATTCTTTGTTGACCTATCTACCGACGCACAAGGGGAAGACGAGAAGACAAGATGATAACAGGAATGATGAGATAAATGACAAGATAATTGTCATGATGACGCGATAACGGACGTGATAGTGGACAACATTAATGCATGATGACGCGATTACGCGGACCTGAATTAGTTGCCACATAAAGTGCAAGATGAAGCGATAGCGGACATGATAGTTGCAAAAAAAGATAAGCGCCCAAGCTGACGCGGATAGAGGACATGATTAGTTGCCAAGATAAGTGCACGATTGAAACGCGATAGCGGACATGGATAGTTGCAAGTCCGGGCAAGACGACGCGATGCGGACATTGATAGTTGCAAGAGAAGTGCACGATGACGCGACAGCGGACATGATAGTTGCAAGGATAGATTAAGTCAAAAGATGACGCGATAACGGACGTGATAGTTGCAACATATTGCACATGACGTGATAGCGGACATGATAGTTACCACGAAGACGACTTATTTGGGCTTTCTCTACGGTGAAGCAGTGCGAGCAATCCACAATTTCAGAACACAAAGATCTTCTAATAATAGTAGGTTCTACAAGAAACATAGGTTATTATCGTACCACTTTTGTCATTTTAATAATTTGGTGAGCAAAAATTGTGATGAAATGTAGAGGATTGGCTTGCCACATCAAGTCTATGAGAAAACTCTGATACTTTTAAAACAACTAAGTTACAGTGACCACGGACCCAGGTGGAGGCATATTAGCTTAATCGTAAATTCAAGACTTAGGGTAATTTTTTTTTGACTCCCTGTAGGATTTTGGTGATGTGTGTGAGTGCTCAACTCAAATATATTACAAAGCTTGAAAAAGATTTAATAAAGGAGAGAAACAACAATGGATATGGACGTCTCGGTTTATCTTGACATTGCTTCTTCTCTATGTCCCCTAGTAGCATCTTCAAATTAACCGAATATGGGTCACCTGAGCAGATTTCTCACGCGAGGTCGGTCGTTTAAACAGCAATATGCAACGATGGGAGCTGAGACCATCTACCAGCCTTGACAATGTCGCTTCAATCACAGACTGCGAATCACCTTATCAAGAGTCCTCTACTTTCGTCTACGGGTGGATATAGACTTCTCAAACCCAAACCAATCAATAGTGAGCTGGGCTCACCAACTTCAATTCATTTAGCTAGCGCCTCATACGCAAGACAGAGAAGATGTACAACGCATCCCTCAGTAGCTTGAGTATTATCGCGTTTGTATATCAGTAAAACGCGGGTCATAAAATAAAAAAGGCGCCGAAATTGTAGAAGGTACTGTGCAATCGATCCAAACCCCAAGCTTGTTGGATGTTGACGTTAACGCTATCCGGACGGAGTAAGCACTGGACCGGTAGGGCATTGCACATTTGATCGTTCTTGGCAAAAATGCGGCTGGTATACCAATATGGATGCAGATGGGATAAAAAATCTCAGGTTGATGACCCCAGGTTTTGTGACTCTTGTACGATTGTTCAAGGGTAGTCGGGGGGGCTGTTTCGCAAACTCATATATACATAACTCTACGGGGGTATACCTCAGTCATGCGTAAGTCTAATATAGAGACCTTTTCATACTAGTTTACAAGTGCTTTTGACAAATTTGTCCACTAAGGCATGACATAGTGTGCGCGTAGATTTACGACTGAGTTTCGCTAACGGACCCCTGGTACATCATAGTTCCGTGGTGGATTTTTATACAGCAGAACTAGCTTTGAACGTTACTTTGAAGTCATTACCACGATTTCGCAAGTAGGCCGGTGGGTTGAGCTGACAGAGCATGTCGGTCACACTACGTTGTCTGGGGATAGTCCTTCATGACAAGCAAGGACGCTTCTCCGAAGACTGCTCCCAGCTTGTCCACGTCGGATTTACGGGACTGGCCCAGCGACAGAACATATCCATGCACTGTCTAAAAATTTGTAAAGCACTGGGCTTTGTGGTCTTCTTTGGGCAGCTTCTGATGTTTCCGCTGGGACCACCCGGATTTGCTGTAGCTTTTTGCAACCACTTTGTCAACATTAGTCTTCCACGACAAGTTGTTGGTGAAGTTAATTCCAAGATACTGGCACAGCTTTGATCCTAGTTGGAATTCCATTATGATTGGTGGTTATGTAGAAATGGCTGTGAGCTTTTGTTGGTGATGGTCATAACTTCATATGCAAGTTCTGGTTCCCCTGTTGCTGTAAACTTGCCAAAGATGCAAGTTTTCCCTTCTCCGAATCCGAGGTACGAGACTGAACCAAACTAAGGAGGGGGTTGGTGCGATAGATATACAATCGTCTTGCGGAGAGCCTAGTTGTTGAAGACGACATCGTAGGGAGGTCATTAATAAAGACCACTCAACAGAGGGCCCGGACTACATGAGACATCAGATGTTACTCCGGTGCGTGTAGTAATTACCGTCAGATACACAGAACCGCAAGCCTTAGAAGGCGGCGTGGTGGGGTATACCGGTACTCTGTCAAGAAAAGTCGAGTAAAACTGCATCATCTGAGTTCACCCTTTGCCAAATCCATTTAGCGTGGTGATTAACTGAGTCTCAAGGAGTGATACGAAATTCGTGTTTGCCATCTGACCATTATGTTTCTCAGATGAGCCTGACGTTTCTTTGGATGATTATCTCCTGGAGTGTGACAACATATTGATGTTAGGGAGATTGACCGGTAGCTTGATACAATACTCTTTTCATCTTTCTAAATACAGGTGTTATTAGTAACATCACACACACTTTATTCTGTTTGATACTTAATGACCAAAAGGCGTTGCAGTTCAACGTATGATTGTCTCACCAGCGAAACTCCCAAATTGACAGCGCATAAGTTCATATAACAACTCCTCAGGTAATATAGTCCATGGGAATCTTCTCAGTCCTGAAGTTAACTTTTGTCCAGCAGTTCAGACTACAAGGTTTACATAAGTCCCTCGACGACACTAATTATTCCACAGGAAATATCAGTCCAAGATAATCACCACGATTTCTATCTGTCCACAATTTGGTGGAATCCTATTTTGGTATGTTCCAGCACTTTCGGCCCTTCAAAGACGACGTATGAATAATTACAGCACTCTTGCTCACATGGAATTGAAAACTATAATAAAATCCTGGCACTGTTGTGGAGCATAAATATACCATTATTGTAGATAAAACCTAGCTATAAACAATTTTGTATAGCTGATTACAATCTGCTGACGAATCTTCTGGCCAATTTCCTCCTTCATATATACAAATCTTTCATAAAGTTCGCAAGTCTTAAAATAGACATTTACCACGCATCATGCATAAACATAACCTTGCTCTAGCTGACCAACTGGATTCCACATAAATTAGTAATCATCTGATTACATCCCTTTCCATATATAACTTTAATTTGGGGGAATTTCCTAGATTCTCAATGTTTTGATCTGAATGCATAAACAAGTTGACTCAGTTTCTAAGTTTACATCTTGGGGATTCCCACTTCCCCTTTTGTGTAATCTAACAGGTGCAAACTTGTAACAAACCAAACTAGGGAGATTCCCCTTTCTCTCTTATGTAACCAAAGTACTGTTTCCCGGCAGAAATCTTTTCTCAAATACAATTGAGAAAATAATAATTTTTAAAAGTTTAATCAGAAAATGGAGGCTATAATAACAGTTGTCACTTTTTTTAGCTTTTTGACGTCCTCGCACACCACGTTGTTAAGAAAATATGATACTTTTACGACATTGGGACTGGTCATTTGGTTTAAAACTTCCTTGTACAATACCTGCCAGGTTTGGTGCTTGAATTGGTTTTCTTGGCAGTCTTTACGCCCTTTTTTCTTGCGTCTATACAGTTTCTTCACAGACGAATTAATCCAAGGCTTGGCTAAATCCGTTGGAAATAAATGTTGATGGAATGTGGGTTTCTCCATGAACTTGGCACGCTGTGCTTGTTCTTGTCAATAAGATTACCAACCCTTCAACAGGAGTGAAACCATCATGGTTGGCAATAAACACGTTAATTAAAGCTGCACCGTCTTCCTTGATCTTTTTACAGGGATAGAGGTACCTCTGAAGGTACACCAGAAGTAGCTGCAAAGGCCAGCTTGCTGACGTACATTTATACAATGGGTACTGCAAAGTAAACATAGCTGCTGTTCACCAGTGCTTGTGTACTTCTTAGCTGTAGGTTACTGCCATCAATACTGCATAAGGAATAACTCTTGGAGTAGAGCGAAGAGTACATACGGAGTTAGTCCTACAGCCCAGGGTAATAACACCGGTGTATAAATCTGGCGTGTAGTGTTTTGAGATGGGTGTTAAGTAATAATCCTGGAAATGCTAGGTCTGACTTACAGTAATTGGTTTTCAAGATATGGCCCATTACAGGTGCATGTAACGGGCGCTTTTAACATTTTAGATTATACCTTTTCATATTCGCCCTTGGTTTTGGCAATACATGTGGAGTACCAAATAAGATTTCAATAGCTCCCCACAATGCATTCTGCTTTCTTTACATTGCTTCCAATGGGGTTTTTGTACATGATACTGATGTGGGTCGTTAGTGATGAAACCTGGATAAATTGACATGTACTGATCACAAACTTGCATTTAGAGCGTTTCATTCATCTCAACGATCCACATGGCAACCTATACAAAAACTTCCAATGGAAGTCAATGCATTGTGGGGAAGCTACTGGATCTTCTCTTTGAGTACTCTATCTAGTTTTCTTGCAGTAACACCGTGCGTTATGCGTGCGCGAAGGCAATTTTCAAATGTCTCTATGCTGTGGTCTTAATGACCTTGTAGGTACTGAGCTGTTCACTCTGCATTTAAATCTAACGGATTTGAGGTCTGGTGAACTGTACGACCATTCTGTCGGATGAAACAATCCATCTATCCAGTTTTGGAAAAAAGTGTCTTACAAACGGGTCACGAACTACTAATTACTCTTCTATGTAGCTGGAGTACCAGGGGTGGCTGTTTTGTAAAAATCAGGCCTGTCCAATAGCTCCATTACCCTGTTTCCCCCAAAATACACTTGCAGTTGGGGCCTTGGCATCTGGTCGTAATATCTATCATGAGTTAAGATTATGTCCGCAATAAATTATTTAGTATTTCTTTTCTTTTCACATACTTCATCCTGGGAACTAAACTTTTTCGACGATCGTCAAAACTATCATAGACGATGTGCAGCTAATACACAAACGAAACGTCCCGTTTGATGGTATTCACAGAACCTCTCACGTAAAATTGGGCTCGTCCACAATTGCCTTCCTTTCAGAAACGTCGATGTTTGGTGGTCTATCATAGCTACATTCTGCGTTTGTTGGATCATTGGTTCATTTGGTGGCGCCGTTTAATAATTTAAGGGTGCCAGGTATTGATGTCCACATTGCTAAAGAATGAAATCTGAATACATCATGTAACATGGCGCACACCATTGCTCTACTACTCGCACTAGGATTTTGGCGAAGCTTCCTTTAAATATTTGTGCAGGAGACGCTGCCGAAAATTTCAAGGACGTCCACTAACCGCTCGAATTTCCCATTTCTCCTTGACAACAGTTCTCCATATTAGGTTTGAAAGTGTTCTTTCATCTTGTATGGATACCTAGCGTAAACTTGTTTCTGTACTGGGCCATCCACTTAAGCTTGCCCAGCATTGTACAATGATTATCCCTAGGCTCACTAAACTACATGCAACAAATTATCTGGATTTTTTATTTGGAAAATTGGATCTTTAATTGTGCGTGGTTCATTGAGTTTTGAGTTAATTGATAAATATTATTTTATCGATTATTTTATCGAATCTACCACGAGGAAGGGGAGATTAAGAAGAATTTTAACCAATTTTGATCCAGGAGGATATTTAAAGTCACAGGAATCTTTGCATATTTTCATAATTTGTGTTTTTTGATCCATCCAGTATAATTGTATATGATTTGTCAAAGAAACATAAAATCCAAGCAGTCACTAGTAAAATATTTTTGGCGCAAAACACGCATTAAACTATCACATTAATGAATATTTGTCATCTGCACCAATAGACAGTCTGCGCGGATAACCGTCATTCATCGAGCATTTGTTTCAGTTAAATTTCACAACATTAACGTTATCTTTCTGCTTGGATTAACGGCATTAAATAAGAAGCCGCCCGGCCGTCCCCTACAGCTTGACTAAGAAAGTTCCACCTAGATTAGCTGCCATCTATTGAAAGTTTTGTACAGATGGGTTTATACCGTCCAGATAGTTTTATGATAAGGACTTAAACACGTATCATCGGTTAGCTGCTTTGAACACTTAGGGATATACCTATATGAACACCATCAAAAACTTTACTTGGTAGCAGTCACGGTGCTTTGTTGACATGAGGGGGAGGGTGTGACTGTATTTCCCTGATCATCTTCATCATGTAAAGGTAGCTAGGATACCGCCACAGAATGACTAAACCCAAAAATGCTGTTGCGCCATTTTGCACAATTTGTACAATTGTCCACATAGTTAAATGTCGAAAACTTTGACTCAACTGAGAATATCGTGACCAAAATGACCCATCCAAAATTTCTAAGTGGCCTGAGCCATATGAATAAGCTTTGATATAACCCACCCCCCACACACATGGCGAAAAATGGGACCCCATGCTGCCGCATGGCCCATTAAGGTGATTTGTAGTGAGTAGGGCCTACTACCATGACTAATGATCAACATGCGCGTTTATTTTTATGTAAATAATTAGACGCAGAAATATTATGATACATGACATAAGGTTAAGGAGTGACTGTCTATAGAGACGTCAAAGTTGTTGACAAGAAATGAAAGCATGCTTGCTTCATGTGTGGTTGTATTTGAGATTGTTGTCAAAGTTGTTTCGTGCATGTATGTACATACACCAATAGCTCGCATGAAATAAAGAGCAAATTAATAATGTTGACAGATGAATTTGACAGATATTTTCTGTTTTAAAATACCTATTAATTCCTTGTCTCGAAAAAAAAAATTAGGTTTGGTGAAATACCAAACAAAAGAACCTTGAAGTTATTGAAAAAACAAACAACACCAATAGGTGTAAGAATTTTCTTATATCGAGAAGTAAGATATTATAGTAAAACGTAAGACATTTATTAAGGTTCAAACATGTAGTCGGAAATGGTCGAAAACAATGGAGTAGCAAATTTTTGTCAATAAAAATGGATTGGCATTTCACTTCCAACCTAAAAAATCCTATTATTTCCCGTAATCGTACGGACAACCTGCGCAACCAATTTAAACCTACACTGGAGACTCTATAACTAATTCCTACCTGAAAGTATCAGGCCAACAGGGATGAGAACTTAAGTCAGCACTTATGGATGTCTCTGGTTCGAAGTATCTCGTTGCAAAGGCTAAGTCCGGTTTTACTCGGTTACAAAATTGTTATAAGAAATCGGAATTAACAGTATAGAATATGGTTTCTTCTGTCTCGCCGTCCGGGATGCAAAAGTCACATGTAGTAATTCATCAAGGTTATGTTGGAAGTAAGGGGAAAACGTCGAGACCCTGACATGCAATAAGGAGAACATTTTCTTTGAGTACATACGTGAAAACTGATATTACAATATTAAATAACCTTGTATTGAAATATAACATCAATGGACAAAGTCAAATATAAATTATTATATCAGTTTTGAACAAAATGTCCTCCAATGGTAAATTGTACGGGTCACAGCAACAATTGAATGAATGAAAACACTTTCGTTACTAATTCTTTTAAATTACACAAACAGAACCTTCAATGTCATTATAGTTACACGCACTAATTATCATATAAGAACATAGTGACTCGTGACTATTGTTATCCCTATGGCGTTGTAAAGTCGAAACTGCTTTCATAACTCACAAGCTTATCGTTATCCAAGTTAAGTTATAACGAGTCTTTGGAATATAAATGTGTTTGTCTCTTGGTTGTGCGTTTGTTTGTTACCACACTAATGGATTTCCCCTCAGCCCCACAACCGGCGCTACCAAGGACAGCGTAGGAATAGTTTGCGGGGGGCATTACACAACCAGTATGATCGAGTAGTACGCTGATAGCGGCAGAACCATGTCAAGTAACGAATCGTCAGGGTGGTAAGTCGTTTGTTTGTAACTTAGTTCAGTTTCACAAAAATTGATGAATTGACTGATGTTGAAAATGTAAGTGGATACTGATTGTGTATCTCCCACCCCAGAAACACTAATTGTCATAATATAGAGAAATGCAGTCATGTACATTTGTATTGTCCTTTGTAACAGTTTTACCGATATTAGGGCCCAACTCCAAATATTAAAGGTGATACGAGAGATTACATCATATATAGGTGTCCGAAAAATCGGAAGTACTGATTTTTGCCCTGATGTAAAGCTTTCCATCAAAAAATCTCAATCTGAAAGGATAAGCTGTCGCATGTTCTTTGTACCAAAAAAATTAATTTCTAATTTCATATTAGGAGCAAATACGAAATTCAGCCTAGTTTTATATGAAAATATAATCAAATCAAAGTTGCCTTTTTCACTCTTAAAGGACACTTTCTGTAGCCAAAAAAGGTAATAAATCTATTGAGTGGTAATCTCTCATGAAATTACTATTATGTTATTAGAAAGTGCTGTCTATAATTATGTATAAATGTTCCAGTTTATGATGTGTGAGGCCTCGTACCCACTGTTATGATATGACACAATCTTTGTGTGTCTCAAATTTCTCTTTGCTCCCTGTAAATGAAGTCAATCGTGTTAAAAAGGTTTGAGTAGCGACTACAAAGCGGAAACATTCAGAGATCTGTGGTGATCACACAGTCGTCGTTTTGCCTCTAATTCTAGAGGACCATAAAATAAGTCTATTGAAAATTCAATTTTTTAAGTTTTTTATTTTTTTTATATTTTTAGAGAGAGATGAAGTAGCAACAGTTAATACAAAAATGGCTCTAGTGTCATAACAAAAAGATCACTGCCTTATTCGTTTAGGGTGTTGTTAAGGAAGGTATAGACTATGGTAATGATTTTGTCAAAAATGAGGGCGCACTTTCCACGAAATATATGAATGTCCGTTTAACTGAACACCAAGGCGTATATCTACAGGGTGATAGTAGCACCCAGTGCAATCTCGTGATTTCATTCCTTTTCTGGTTCCAATATTTTGAATAACTTCATAGTCTGGCATTAACCCTGATACAACTTATAGACAGTATCAAAAATTACAACGAGGAGGGCAGAAGAGAAAATTGGAAAGCGCCTGCCGGGCACCAGGATGTCATTAAGAGATCCCAGGACGAAACAAAAGGAGCCGGTCTGCACACCCGAAAAAGGCCCAAAACATGTGTTTCTGTAAAAAAAATGGAATTTACCCAAATTTAATAAAGAAAAGTAATTTATACGAGACTGGTCGATTTGGAGCCGTTATTGTAAGCTGAAGGGGAATATTGCCTACCGCTCTCTCGTTATGTCACTTGCTAGCGCTTTATAGAAAAAAGGACAAGGCCTATGACATATTGGAGGAGAAAAGTGTCTTATTTATCTATGGGTTTCAAAGTTTCACTTATCAGCCGATTTATCAGGACATGGTAAGGCATTGGGTGCTTGCCATTTTTATGGCCAATCCTACTTCAATACACTATACCACATAACTTAACACTTTGACAAAAGGATGTTGAGTTCATGCCATGCCACAAATGCCATAATGGCAAAATTCCAGAAAGAATTCCATGCTATTAGATAGAATTTGGCTCTAAGGCCTGTGGTACATTATGAAGCCTGTAACGATACAAAGCATTCTTTTCCTTTTTACTAGATAACAGTACCAACGATGCCACATACAGGATCCCCCAGATGGTGTTCTGAATCAATCCCACAAATGCATTGCATGTGCTATACGGGTTGTACAAAAATTATGTCAGTACGGATAAAAAGTGTCCCAAAAGATTAAGAACCCAGGACATATCCTAATCATGCTTAAAAAATTCATAAGTACTAATGCTTTGAGGGCGAAAATGAGCATAGGAGTCCTGATTTTTTGTGTTAGACATAGGATTTTTGTGGGATCACATGACACTGTTGAGGTGAAATTTCCCAAATCAGGTGCATTGTGGAGTGACTCAATACAACCTCTGGGATCCCCTCCAAACGTACCACTTATATGGAAGTATTACCTCGCACATGTCATCTATGATCAGTAGAATAAATAAAAATAAACAGAAATCAAGCATAAAAAAAGGCTGTTCTTTGATTCCGGAGGGAGAGTCAATACACAAGAGTTAGGATAAATCCGGCAACTATGTAAACATGAGTTGTTCCCTATCCATGTCCAGAACCACAATAGAAAGTACCTTTCAAGGCAATTGGTTTTAGTTTGTGTGACGCAGCCACGTAAACATTTATACCAACGGCGCACTTTGAACAAGAAGCTAACGCACTAAACGAGTAAAGCATTTGGTTCTTTGTGATTAGCACAAGACCTTAGTTATCATTAAGTGAAATATTCACAGAAAATAAAACCAAATCAAGCTTTTTATGTGGTTGATTATTTTTGACAATTTTGTGATAGTTTTGAAAAAATAAATGATTGTAATTGTTGGAAATTAATTGATTCACGCTCTATATTAAATTCAAATTGAAATCTCTTGAAAATCTCTGTGACGAGAGTATGATTTATAGAAAGAATTAATCTTGAAACTTTAAATTGCATCTCGTTTTGAATGCTAGTGATCTTGTTTGTGGAACGCGCAAAAGGAAAATGCCACTAATTAGGTTGTTGTGATTTTTTTCTTCATAAGGCACACGTAGGAGAAGCTATGTTTACTTTCACTCAACTATAAAGTACAGTCAAGACATTATATTTGCACATGATGTAAATCACTGAGTTTTGGAAATACCAAATGTTGAACTTTGTTGTATATCGTGTAAAAAAGGCAACCGCAATTGCTAATAAAATGCATGATTGTACATACAAATCTTCAAAGTAATGTGCGTTAAAAAACGGGAAGTGTGTGGTTGACACAGAAGCTACTTTTGTCAAACTTAGAGCACAATGGTGCCAGTGGGTCATATGCAAAGCATAAATACTGTAAATTATTTGAGTGTAAGCCTGCTATTTCTATGAAATATGCTGTCTATAGCCTTGATTCTGAGGTACAAAACAACAGTTCCTGTAAAATGACTAGAGTAAAATGTAGTATCCTAGACCCCAATGGTTGCTCATTCTTGGGGGACCATTCTCTAGTAATCATTGCAAGTTCGATGAATGTAGAATGTTTTTTAAGGATTTTTTAAAAAGCCTCAAATGCTCCTAGATTTAGATGACGATATCCTCATACCTCGAATTACCAGTATAAACAGAATTCCGAGCAACATTGATGAATCTCAAGCCATCCCATCCAAGCCGAATTTTATGGGCTACGAGTGGCGAAGTGGATACAGCGATCGATGCGACTTGACTCCTGGTCCGACTTGTACTCCATTACACGAACACTACTTCACGCTTACATCGGGGCTTGGGGTGGGTGGATGGGGTATGATTCCTTTACACAGGACTCTTAGAGGCTGGCACGTATTTAGATAGTCAACGAAAATAAAGTAGTCGGGTAAAGATGCTCAATTCCAAGGTTGAGATGAACGCGGACTTTTCGTTTGAATTGGGTAAACATTTATGTGTAGTATAAAAGTATATACCAAAGGATACTGTGTAGATATAATAAAAATTCCGGATGCGGATTGGTACAAAGTTGTGAATTCTCCCATGAAGGAGATCGATTGAGCTTAACGAGTCACATAGTGATTATCATGTTGGTCAAACATTCTTTATATTGCAAAAAAACATATAATTTATTCAAAAACATTGAGGACGCCTTCCTCAGGAAACTACGAGTCAGCTTTGCCGATTTAAATTTATTATAAAAAAGGTGTTTTTGGTTAAACATAGTAGAAATGGGGTTAATTAAGATTGGAAATATACGATTTCAATAAAATGGTTATCTCAAGACACGTTGATTATCTACAGTTAAACCAAATTTGTATGAGGGGCCGCTTTTGGTTCATAAAATCAAAACCAACCTTTCCAAAATCTCACAACGGAGACAAAGTGAGGTCGTAAATCTTATTAGAACTGCAGACTATTGTTTTAAGGGATACAGTCACCAAGCTCTTACACTTTCAGTGGTGCTCTTTTGCATATCTACCAAAAGGAAGCGATTGGTACTCAATAACAGCTCACCCAGAAGGGGAATGACATAGATTTTACTCGAGACATTTTCAAATGGGCCGCTCTGTTTTGGGCTATTTGGGGCCACTTGGAAATCCTAGTTTTAAATTCCCCGGGTGCGTTGGTAAAATTTCCACCTGGCTGCCCAAAGCACTTTAGTAACGTTTTTTTCAAAGACATTTTGACACTTTTCAAAATCAGAGGGACAGACCACTGCCTTGTGTTACGGGAAAGTGCTCCTAAATCTAACAACACAATACCGATAAACTCTTTTGCAGGGGGTGATGTGTGCTCGTCAGGTTGCTAGTAATTTTCCCCTAGGGACGTAAGGTATAATATCATCTAGGAAGCAAACGGCAGGACAATAATTCGACCAAAATTCGTCTATGTATCTATCAGCTGTGGGGCGCACTTTGTTGCCTGCCGAGTGTGGTGTACGGTAAAATGTTGGTATTACCCAGGATTTTGTCATTCAAACGATCCTGCATGGAGATGATCGCATTAAATTATTGATGCGTTCTTCAGAAAAATATTTTTCAAGTGAATAGTTTTATTCAGAGTGGATGAAGTTTTGAACCAACCTCAAGGTCGGAGATGGTTTCAGAGATTTAATTGTCTTATGTCCAAGATCTAAACAATCCTGTGCAGGATAGTAGTAGTAAATCAAACGTTTTAAAAAAATATTGACACATAATGTGCGTTATCGTTTGACACACTAGTATTTAGTTCAATCCTAGCAATTTAATTTACTAGCTCAATCAATTATTTACAGATCACATGGATTCTTATTGGGAATTATAGTCTGAAAATCACAAATAAACAAACCAAACTGAAGCGTATGAATAGCAAATGAATAACAAGTAAGCGGACATCCGTCTGTTTACTCGAGCGTGCGCGCTATAACGTCAAACATCAGATACATTCAAAGTGGTATAGGACGTAAGGATTCAAGCAGGAGTGCAATGGTTTTGGGGTGTAATAATAATTAAATAGGCTGTTTTTTGATATTAGAGTTATCGGTGCGCATGGCTACAGAGCGCATAGCTCTGTAGCCATGGCGCGTATCATGTTCAAGGGTATTATGTTGATAGAGATTACTTTTACAGGGGAGGGAGGTTCTGTGAGTTTGAGTTATGCACAGGAATTAACAGAAGCCTGATTGATGTGAACTTCATATTGGTTTTTCTTTAATCTCTATATGAGATACTAAGATTTTTGAACAAAGGTTAAGAGATGATTTTTTAATGTACGGGACCGCGACTGCCTAGTAAATGCATCTAGCAGTTTCACAAATTACCGTTTGGAAATCCCCAATGCCAAAATCGTGCAGATCGTGTTCCACCTCCCGTACAGAACCACAGTATAGTCTCAACATCTTGATCGATTACGCGGTGACAACAGAGATACAGAATGGTTGCTGCTTTGCCGTATTGTAGTTATAAAAGGGTTAACGAGATGAATAGTTTGTGGTCACGTGTCAGGTACCAGGCTACGTATGTAGGTATAGATATCAGTTTGCTCTTCGGCGGCGAAGATATATATAAATCCGACTATGTTAATCAAGGTTGTTACATGCCCTCTGCCCAAAAGTGCATTATTTTTTTTCCAAAGACACCGATGGTATTATGTCATAAACAGTACAAAATTTACCTTTCCCCTACTGATTCAAAAACCGACGTACGATGACGATATCGGTTGTTTTTTTTTTCAATGTAGGATACGTACGTTATGTTACCTAACTGATGGGTCCCCGAAGCAAAATAATAAACCAATCAATGGCGTGACGTCATCAAATCTTTAGTTTTTTTCCAAAAATTGGCTGTTATTCCATTAATAAAATTCCTTTTAAGATTCAACATCTGTAATATGTTTCTTAATAATTAATATTCAATTGTCCTCGCATGAATGTGAAAAAGATGGGTCATAAGTCTACAAACTGAAAATACTAGTCAGCCGGCTAACTACCCTTTACAGTGGATGTGGACTGACTGAATGAGCAGACGGAACCCCGTTGTAGTTTTTGAAGGCTTACAGCCACTTGCGCGCGGCCCGCTGCGGGGGTTATGCGTAAAGAGCACAAATATACCGGTGTCATAAAATACGTGTCCGAGTGAAGAGTGTCCTATATGGCACGCTCCACGTATCAAATCATGGGCGGTTTCTTGCGCTGTATATCGAGTTTACCACCCGATATATGTCGAGTTTACAGCGCTTGCCACCAGTTTGAACTCTATGTGAGAGTTTCATAAAATCATGTCCAGAATAAATCATTCCAGAATAAATCATGCCGAGTTTTAAAAAATGGACATGATTTTTTTCAACAGTGCAAAACTGGACATGATTTTTTTTCTCAACCAGAGCAAACTCGGACATGAAGTTTTTTTTCTCAACATGGGAAACTCGACATGATTTTTTTCTAATCCATGAGCAAACTCGACAGGATTTTTTTACACATACACCAAAATAAAGCAGTTGAAAATTAAAAAGAAAAAAATCATGTCGAGCATTTTTGAAACTGGACATGATTATGTCAAGCGCACCATATAGAGAGCAAAAATCGATGTATAGAGGGGCAAAGCGACTATAGCGCTGTAAAATCGAACCTATAAACGCTGCACACTCGACATATGCGAGGAAAACTCGATATACAGCGCGTGAAAATCGACAATGCGCGGAAAACCGCAATTTGATTTGATAAGTGGAGGGAAAAATGACTGATTGATGTGTCAAACTAACCATATAGAGAGAAAACGAGAGGTATTAGAGGGCAAACTGGACAGATAGCGCTGGTAAACTCGACATTATAACGCTGCACACTCGACATATGGGGGGGAAAACTCGATACACAGTGTGAAATCGACATGCGCGGGAAACTCGCCATGATTTGATACGTGGAGCGGGCCATAGTCCTACCACCCATCGCCCTATTGTGTTCCATTGAGTCTGTATGCATCGTTGTTTCAGCACTGTAGCCAAGTGGCCTCTTATACAAGGTCACGGTTTAATTCATGGAGGAGGAGAGGTGGATATTGGAGATGTAGGAGGAGAGAGGCAGAAAGTATACGCGGTACATGTTGCAATGGTAGCTAAGGACACTCTCCTCATGGGGGGACACTCGCTTTTATTTACACGGCACGGCCTATTTTGGCACATCTTTTTTACAAGCCGCTTCAAATATAGTGAGCGAAAAACATTATTTTTGTTTTGAATAAAGAAAAAAAATCACAACTATTGGCAAAAATGGGTGCCCTTAATCAGGAGACATCTTCGGGGAGGAGTGAAAAACGTTGGTTCTTTCTTATTTTACTATACTGTTTTATTTTTTTACACAATAAAATAAATGAGTGTAAACTTTTTGAAACATCTGGCTGAATTACGCTCATTTCCAAAGAGTGTTGGTGTTTCAGAAGCATCAACAATTTTGTTTTGCTTCCCCATAAGCCCAATTTAGTCTGTTTTCCTAAATTCTATAATGGTCAACTCATGGTGCGCTTTCATGAGCCTGCACTTTATGGTAGGGTTATAAACAAAATCCCTCTAGAAGTTTTTGGAAGATGGGTTTGAAGATGCTTTTCTATAGTTGAAGGGTGCTGATCAGAATTTTTTTTTAAAAAAAGGAGCAGGGAAAAAAGGGCACTTGTAAAATAAGGTAGGGACGTTTGGGGGATGAGTATAAAATTATTACCCTGGGTACAATACATATTTTTCATACTCACATATCAAAATACAGCAAGACAGCAAAGAGATTAAAAATAAACATTATACATACAAATTGATCAATTGCACGATTTACCAGATATAAAACGGAATTTTTGGGATAATATGAACTAAAACACAAAAGAGACCAGGATGCCTAAAAGCCTCAAAAAATAGTGAAGCTATTCCATTGGTGGGTTCCTTTCAGAAAGAGAGGAGGAAACCAAGCCGAACAGGCACACGATCCCAATAAATATATAAATATATAAATATCAAAAAACCGCAAACCCCAATATTGCAACAAAATGCCTGAAACAAAGAAAGCCGGCCTAATTAATACTTGATGACTGAACTCCTCTCTGCTGTTAATGCCTGATCACCATCAGATGTTTTTTATGGCCTTTCTGAACTGGGCCAGATTGGTAATATGTTTAATAGAATTTGGTAATTCCAGTGGTTTGATGCCACTGTAAAAAAAGGTTTGCTAACATTACCATAATTTCTGGGAACCACAAAATTATATATGGCTTCCCTGGTAACCATAGTATATGCAAAGAATTTGTACTCTAAATTGAAATTTAGGTAACCCGGGGGCCTTTCATGGAATATTTTGAAAACCCCTGATTCATTTCCTTTGGATCACCCTGCTCATGCACATACAAACATACACCAATTTTATTCCGCTCTGCCTGACCGATGTGTA
>JAMKCH010085848.1:0-46768 GCA_023653785.1 Ophioderma brevispina
ATGTTTAGCTTTTAGGTTTTGAGATTTCCTTGAGGAGAAATAACGTTTTCATTTTCCTCTCGCCCATTTTGTACAACCACGTGGTAAGATAGTTGAAGTTTTTATTTCAATCTAACTCACTATTGTGTTGTCAACTCCAAACTACAACTATGAGCAAACGTATAGTACTATACACTCCAGAATCTATAGGCAATATGTTTAGCTACATCTTTCGTTGCGGGATTCACATCGGTAAATAACATTATGAATAGAGGGCAATTCGCAGCCCCCGCTGCAAATGATGTGTTTTTGTGGCCCGTGTTCTAAGTGTTACCATGAAAACGAGGGCAAATGGCGAGATCTGGATTGAAAATCATGGTTGCTATCAAATTAAGTATAAAATCTTTCAGGAAATCAAAAAAAGGTTGGCAGTGATACTTTTATTTTGTGATCTGACATACCACTTTTTAACGTAGTCTTGCAGTGGAACACCCGATTGAAAAGTGCCCTGACCGGCGATCGATCCGCATGCTGCTATTCTTCACTGTCCGTAGCGCGAAGACTTGGGGATAACTACCCTAATTTCATGATTGATCTGGGCTGAGATATGATGATCTTCAAGCAGAATGTGTTATGCTTTTAGGTTTGAGATGTTCCATTGAAGAGCAAATAACGTTTTCATTTCGCCCTCGCGCCATTTTGTACAGAACCAATGGACTTGTATTTTACGCGTTTTTTGTGTAAACTACAGGATCTTTTCTTTTTACAAAACACGGTATATACGTTTCATGAGGATTCTAATCTGGGCATTAAAATGGCATTAACCCATGTTTTTTGCTACAGGAGCGTATAAACTGTCAAAAATATCCCAAATATTTCAACTGATTTTTGTGATTAGCTTTTTTATTCGTATTTGTGTTTACCTTAAAACTTATCTTTGTTTCCAAGATAGTATTATTACTGAAAGAAACTTTATATCTCGATCGTTCGAAAGGGCGAAACATTACTTTCATTGGCCTCGCAAAAAGTGGACCCTTTGTTTTGCTTCTCAGGTACCCGTTATTAGAATTTAAAGTAATTGTGGGGGGCTTTGAGATAAGCATAGGACCTAAATTGTTTTGGAGAACAAAATATGGGTTTGATACATTGTAGATTTTTTATGATGAGACCGCTTTTTCAGAACTTTTTAGACCATTCATTTTGACAGGAAAAGAAATTCCTAATGGATATTTAGGTTATTTAATAACACCATGCAATTAGTAATAAACAATTTTTATAATTGATTTTTAAATTGAGACAAAGTTCTATCAGGCATCACACGCTAGTGCGTTATTCCAAGTTAACTTGTCGGGTGGAGAGTTAAAAATATACTCCCATGTTTTGAGTGATTTTCAAAAGAAACAACCCAACAAAAACAAACGATTTATTTGTACAAGGATATTCCATTGTTTGGACCTACTCTATTGTAATGAAATGTCCCAATAAACGATTTAAATGGCGTTTTTATATTTTCAATAATAGATATGGTGTTGCACAATAATATGATATCTCTAGCTAGAAATTCTACGTTTTTATTTGTCAAATCCCGCTAAAGTATAAGAGTGGATCTTTGTTTTGAATTCAATTCATTTTGGTCACCATTTTCTTTAATTTTTGTCAGGGGGGGGGTAATCCACTGCTTGAGATGAAACTCTGGTAAAAACATAGGCATCATTCGTTGTTCCACATATACCTACACCACCACTGGTCGTGCCCAATAAGTCCACCTTGGTGCCTAACTTCTATTTTTTGGCACATCATGGTCCACCACCATCATTCTGTTTAATCGTAAAAAGAACTAACACATATAGAAATACTTTCCCTATTGTTTTTAACAAATACAACTAATTAATGATACACATTACATTTCTGAAGTATTTTCTTTCGTATGACCAATACAACAACAACAGAATAAACTACGAGTGATTTAAAACCAAAATCTCTATGGGATTATGGCAATAAGATGACTCCTAAAATGCTCTCATAGTTATTTATGTTTTTTCGTCGGTAAAAGTGTGCATAGTATTCGTCATTTTACACAATTTGTAAAAACCCCAGATAATACTGAATTATGTTGTTACCAACGAACACGTTTCGCTCAAATTTTAGTTTGAAAACGCCTTTTCCCTTATGCTGATAAACCACTTTAGATACGGTACACAGAGGTTTTTCGGAGGGGAAATTATCACTTCACTTTTCGCTCAAACAAAGATTTTTACTCTGGTTCTCTGCAATCAAAAACACCTTAGCCGTGATAAACACACTGTAAAATATTGTTTAGAAACGTTGTGCAAATTATTATTTCGGTAATATTTCAGGTGAGACCTAGAGGCGAGCGCTAAGGGCGATATATAGATGATAAATAACGTTGCTCATAAGGTTGGAATAAAATTTTTGTTACACTTTATTATGGATGATTTTGACAGTGTGAGTAGTTATGATATCTTGGTGATATCGCCACACGACTTGATTGATCAGTCCGCTCCGAACACATCACCATGAACTTTGTCCACCATTAACCTTACGACTGTGTTCTTAGGAAGGGGTATATTTCAACAACAGATTTAAAAGGATTTTGTTACAATTTTTCAACATCAGTCGTTTTAAACACTGTCAAATGCCTACACATGTTTTTTGTTAAAACTTTTTCGATATGTAAACATTTCAGAAATAAGGTTCAGAGATCTCAACAACATGTTTTTATAAGTAGTGTTAATGAAAACATGAGTTTTCTGTTGATCGATAAATTAGTTAATATGTGTCGTCGTATATCGGCGTTATTTTTAATAACGTTAGACTATGGGTTTTACAATTTGAAAAAAAGAAATTCGCTGTGATAAACAAGTGCCTCGAAAGACAAGATTTATCATTTTGCAAATCTGATTGATTTGGCATAGTTTTTCGTCGTTTATATATAACCGACAATTGCCCTATAGACTATGGGGCTGTCCTTCTATGCTTTGTTTTGTTGTCCCCATCGAAGGGCTTTGGGGGAACCAAGTCAATCACAATAACTTATTAAAATTCATATAACCGTCTGTTGCACAAATAAGACTGGCACATTTTCTGAAAATGAATAAATATCACTTTTTTATTTATTTCCCCATTTCCCCCATATCAGTTGACCAATGAATGAACTTCAGCAAACATTGGAGCTAAAGATATTCAATTACCGCCCCGGTGTGCGGTGGTGTATAGAAAAAACACTTCAGATTCCTGTTTCATCTGGAGTGCAGGACCAATGTTATATTGTCTCGCAGTTGAAAACCTCTCCGATTTAGACGAAGTCTTTTTAATGACGTAAGCGCAAATAACTATTCTCGTTCGTCGTCAAATAAATACTTCTATAGTTGCGTATTCAATAACTTTGTCCCATGTTTTTCTCATCATTTATTCAAAAGGAAGAAAGAAAACAAACATCATGCCAGAATTTTGCTGGGCAAGCTTTGACCTAAACAACTTTGTGAAGAATTAAAATCCGTAGCTTATTTTTCTAATCGTAAATGTTTTTTTTGAAAAAACATAGACACATGACCTCAAGAGGTCACCTGCAAAATTTCCTTTCTTGGGTGTTTCTAGAAGTTAACTTGTCAACATTACGGAGTGGCCTTTGAAGACTCCCATCGGCGCAATATTCGCCGTTAGTTTTATATCATGAAAAATAGAACCGCGCACTATTGCGCCTGTGGTTCCGAAAGGGGTTAACTTCATTTTATTCAATTTAAACCCACCCCGCGCTTTCAGAAGAAAACTTAGGGTCAACGACGTATATATCATATGTAAACTGGTTAGTTAATTGTGAAAGGCCGGTATTTTGATACTCAAAAAACCCCGAATCGTGGAGGTGGATAACACCTGGCTATAACAAAGGCCCCACATACCGGGCCCATTGTATATCTTTAGGTTAATGATTAGCTTAAGTCTATACAATCCATTGGTCACTGATATCCTAGAAATAGAAATGCCTGTGACATTTTATTCATTTTTAAGAATGTGCCAAGTTTTTATTTGGTCACGACAGACGGTTTATGTCATGTTTGTAATAATGTTCAATAATTTTTAAACCGGGTTTTGTCTTATCCTTTTGAATGGACTACGGAACTTGTTATGCAGCTTGTTAATTTTTGTCTTCGCCCCATAGTCTACTATTTGTCCAAATACAATAATATAGAGTGTGTCCCCAAAATAAATGCAATCCTCGCCGTCGGTGCTATCATTTTCAAAATTCTGAGAATTCTTTCAAATTTTATTCTGAATTACGAACTTGTTTTGTATATCCTGTCCGATTTTTTGTTCTGATACGGTTCACTAGTTTAAACAAGGCTATTATGTACCCGCTGTCAATTACCAACCCTTACCGCCCATGTCCAAGTTTGCGCTAGATGTTGAAGCAGGTTCAAAATTGACCGTATATACAAAACAAGTACCGTCATTTCAGAATAAAATTTGAATAATTCTCAGTAATTTGGAATTTTATAGCCCGACGGCGGAATTGCTGTTATTTTGGGAGCGCGCCTGATGTATATTGTATTACAAATGTAGACTATGGGGCAAGACCCAAATAACAATCTGCATACAAATTCCGTAGTCCCTTCAAAGGGATAAGACAAAACCCGTGTAAAATTATTTGAAAATAAATATTACAGTACATAACCGCCTGTTGCCCCAAATAAAACTGCACATTTTCTTAAAAATGAATAATGTCACATCATTTCTCTTTCATAATATCAGTGACCAATGGATGTATAGACTTCAGCTAATCCTTAACTAAACGATATTACAATGGGCCAGGTATGCGGAGCCATTGTTATAGCCCGGTGTTATCACTCCACGATTCGGGTTGAGTATCAAAATACCCTCTCTTCACAATAACTAACCAGTTTACATTATGATATAGGCCGTTTGTACCCCCGAAGTTTTCTTCTGAAAGCGCGGTTAAATGAATAAAAATGGAAGTTAACCCTTTCGGAACCAACGGCGCATATTGCGCCGGTCTTTTTCATGATATAAGAACTAACGGCGCAATATTGCGCCGATGGGAGTCTTCAAAGGCCTCGTATGTTTACATTTCACTTTCTAGAAACCCCAAGAAAGTTGCAGTGACCTCTTGAGTCCATGGTCCTTATTTTTTTTTCTAAAAAAATACACGTTACAATTAAGGAAAAATCAGTTACGGATTTTAATTCTTCACAAAGTTGTTAGTCAAAGCTTGCCCAGCAACATTCTGGCAGATGTTTGTTTGTCTTTCTTTCCTTTTTGAATAAATGAATTAAAACATGGACAAAGTTAATTTAATACGCACTTAGAAGTATTTATTTGCGAACGAGAAATAGTATTTTGCGCTTAATTCAATTAAAAAGAACTCGTTCTAAATCGGAGAGCCGCGAGACAATATAACATTGGGTCCTGCCCCCCAGATGAAAAGGATCTGAAGTGTTTTTTCTACACCACCACCGGGCCGGCAATTGAATATCTTTAGCTCCAATGTTTGCTAAGTCTAGCGTATCTCGTTGTCCTGATATTGGGGGACAAAATAAAAAAGTGATATTTTATTCATTTTCAAGAAAAGTGTGCAGTCTTATTTGTGGCAACAGACGTTATATATTTAATAATTTATTGTGAAATTTGCACTTGGTTTCCCAATCCCCTCGATGGGGACAACAAAACAACACATAGACGGACATGCCCCATATCGAAGGCTATTGTCGGTTATATATAAGAGAAAAAACTATGACCAAATCCTCAGATTGCAACTTATAAATCTTGTCTTTCGAGACAGTTGGTTTATCACAGCGAATTTCCTTTTTTTTTCAAAATTGTAAACCATGTCTAACGTTAAATAAACGCCCTATTCGACCGACAACCTAGAACCTAATTTCTCGTCAATCGAAAATCATGATTTTTCATAATATTTAAAAATGTTTGAGTCTCTGAACCCTTTATACTTCTGAAATTTTTTAAATATCGCAAAATGTTTTAAACAAACATGTGTAGCTTTGACAGGTGTAAACTGACTGAGGTGAAAATTGTAACAAAACCTGAAATCTGTTGTTGAAATATACCCCTTCTCTAAGAACACAGTTTCGTAAGGGTTATTTTGGACAAAGTTCATGGGATGTGTTCGGAAGGACTGATCCATCAAGTAGTGTGGCGATATACACCCTAATATCATAAAAACTCCCACTGTCAAAATCATTCCATATAAAGTTGTACACAAAATTTTATTCCATACCTTATGAGCAACAGTGTATTTAATCTATCTATATATCGCCCTTAGCGCTCGCTCCTCAGTGCACTGATAATATTACCGAAATACTACTTTGCATCGCGTTCTAAAACTATTTTTACAGTGTGTTTACACGGATAAGTGTTTTTTGTTTCAGAGAAACAGATTAAAATCTTTTGTTTTGAGCTAAAATGAAGTTTTAATTTCCCCTCCGAAAAACCTCTGTTAACCATTGTATAAAAGTGGCGTTTATCAGCATAAGGAAAAAAGGCGTTCAACTAAAAATTTGAGCGAAAACGTGTTTGTTTGTAAACATAATCAGTATTATCTGGGTTTTTACAAATTGTGTAAAATGACCGAATACATTGCCTCACTTTTTAACGACGAAAAAACAAATAATATAACTATGGAGTAATTTTAGGAAGTCATACCTTTATTGCCATAATCCCATAGAGATTTTGGTTAAATCACTCCGTAATTTTTTCCTGTTGATTTGCTTGTATTTGGTCCATACGAAAGAAATACTTCAGAAATGTTGTTTCATTAATTAGTGTATTTTTTAAACCATAGGGAAAGTATTTCTATATGTGTTTTTTCTTTTTTACCTGATTACAGATGTATGGGTGGACCACTGATGTGCAAAAAATACGGTTCAGGCACCAAGTGGACCTTTATTGGGCATCGCCAGTGGTGGTGTATGTCTATTGGGAACAACGAAGGCTGCCTATGTTTTTACCAGAGTTTCATCTTTCAAGCAGTGGAGTACAGACAATTAACGAAATGGCGGACCAAAATGAGATGAATTCCAACAAGATCCACTTCTTATATTTTAGCGGGATTTACAAATAAACGTAATAATTTCTAGCTAAGAGATCATATTATTTGAAAACCATATCTATTACTTGAAATCTAAACGCCATTTAAATCGTTTATTGGGACATTTTCATTACAATAGAGTAGGTTCCAAACCATGGAATATCCTTGTACAAATAAGATTCGTGTTGTTTTTTGTTGGGTTGTTTCTTTTGAAAAATCATCAAAACAGGGCGTATATTTTTTAACTCCCACCGACAAGTTAACTTGAATAACGCACCTAGCGTGTGATCAGATAGAACTTTGCCTTCATTTAAAATCAATATTAAAATTGGTTTTATTAACTAATTGCATGGGTTATGTAAATAAGCCTAAAATATCCATTAAGGATTTTTTCCTGTCAAAATGAATGGTATATTAAAGGTTCTTAACAAGGTGTCATCATAAAAATCCTAAAATGTATCCAACCCCTACTTTTTTGTTCTCCTAATCAATTTAGTTCTATGCTTATCTCAAAGCAACAAGTACTTAAATTCTTATGCAGCGGTGTACCTGAGAAGCAAAAACAAAAGGGCCACTTTTTGCGGGGCAATGAAAGTAATGTTGCGCCCTATTTTTCTAACCGATCGATATTATTCAATTTTCTTTCAGTATACTAATATCTTGGAAATCAAAGATAAGTTTAAGGTAAACCAAATACGAAAAAAAGCTACTCAAAAACAGTTGTCATTTTGGTATTTTTGATCAAGTTATACGCCCTCCTTTTGCCATTTTTTAATGCCAGTAGAATCCTCTGAACTCTATAACCTTTGTTTTGTAAAAGAAAGATCCTGTAAGTTTTCACACCGGTAAATACCAGTCCCATTCGTTCTGTACAAAATGGGCTAGGGCCGAAATGAAAACGTTAATTTCTCTTCAATGGAATCTTCAAACCTAAAGCTAACATTCTGCTCGAAGAATCATCCATACTCCTCCCGATCACATGAATATGGGTAGTTATCCCCAAGTCTTCTGCGCTACTGTACCGTGAAGACTAGCAGCACTGCGGATGCTCGCGGTCAGGGCACTTTTTTTCAATCTGGTGTTCCCTGTAAGAATACGGTTCAAATTGGTATGTCAGATTCAAAATAAAAGTATCAATGCCAACCTTTTTTGATATTCCTGAAGGATTTTCTACGTAATTTGATAGCAACCATGATTTTCATCCAGATCTCGCCATTTCCCTCTAAAGATTTTCATGTACACTTGACCGGGCCACAAAAAACACCATCATTTGCAGCGGGGGGCTGGAATTGCCTCTCTTTCTCATGTTATGTACCTGATGTGAATTCCCGCAACGAAAGATGTAGCAAAACATATTGCTATATAAATTTGAGTGTATAGTACATAACGTTTGCTCATAGATTGTTAGTTTGGAGTGAACCAATAGGTGAGTTTAGACTTTGAATAATACTCACTTATCTTACAGTTTGGTTCTGTACACAATGGGCGAGGGCGAAATGAAACGTTATTTCCTTCAATGGAACATCTCAAACCTAAAAGCTAACATTCTGCTCGAAGATCATCTGATTCCTGCCCGATCATCATGAAATTAGGGTAGTTTTACCCCAAAGTCCCTTCGAGCTACTGGACGTGAAGACTAGCATGCACCTGCGGATGCTCGCGGTCAGGGCACTTTTTCATCTGGTGTTGCCCTGTAAGAATACGGTTTAAATTGGTATGTCGATCAAAACAAAAGTATCAATGCCAACCTTTTTTGATATCCTGAAGATTTTATACTTTAATTTGATAGCAACCATGAGTTTTCATCCACAGATCTCTCCATTTTCCCTCAGTTTTCATGGTCACTTGAACCGGTCCACAAAACACCATCATTTGCAGCGGGGGCTGGACTTGGCCTCTCTTTCTCATGTGATTTTACCTATGTGAATCCCGCCAAACGAAAGATGTAGCTAAACATATTGTATAGATTCTGGAGTGTAATAGTCCTATACGTTTGCTCATAGATTGTTAGTTTGGAGTGAACACAATGGTGAGTTAGAACGTTGATAAATACTTCACTTATCTACTCAGAAACGAACAAGGGGACGAAATTAACAGTAAAACTTTTAATTGGAATTTTAGGTCACTATCGCATTGTAAGGTGACCATGGTGACAGTAATTCAGAATATAGAGTTTGCTGGTATTGTTATAGAGTAAATGATGCCTCATGTCTGTAAAAATTCACTCTAAATTGTCTTTGTTTCTAAGACTAATATCTATCTGAAGGTCCCTTATAAAATCAGCCTGCGACATGCCCAGTATCCTGTATCGGTATTCTATACCAAAAAATCCAAATCCCATAACTATTCCTTGGAATCCAGAGATACTGAGGCAGATTTTGTTTAAATTCATATTTTTTTGTTGATATAATTTTGGTGGAACTCCTTTCAACATAAGAATAAAGTGCACGTGTCAGTTGGGACTTTTGCTCATGAGTGGCACCATTTTACGAAATTTCCACACACAAGAAAAATAACATGGGACCTCTTAGTTCCCTGAAAGGTTTTTATATTTTTCTTCTTCTTTGCTGCTCAATGCAAATTTTTCGAAGGGGGAACTTTTAATTTGTCCATTGACCTTGAAAGTATTAGTTTCCCCTTAGTTTCCCGTGGCCTAGATATCTTGGGCACTTATAATAAGTTTTTTTTTTAATGTTTTAATGATAACCCCAAATAAAATTGTTCTAAATTTGGTAGCCTTTAAATTTGTTATTTGTAGTAATTATATACGATAGGTACGACTTTTAGAATCGCTGCTATCTTGCATCTATAAACAAAATAAATATGATTTTATAGGGTCATAAATGAGAATTCTATTCCGAAGTTTGAGGAAGAAAGTTTTGAAGATGTTTTCGTAGAGTTTGAAGGGTTCTGAATCAGAATTGGATCCAACCGCTGGGAAAAACGTAACATTGAAAAATAAGGGGTAGTCGATGTCAGATTTAAATCAGTCAAATGTATGTTTAAGGTCCCAGAAATGCAAATAGAATGGATGTGGTTGTGTCAAGTCTAACAAGGAGGGACGTAAAGCATTCAATATTTGGTTGGTGATGACATCATTAGTGAAACTATTGATTGTTCAAGAGTTATAGAAAATTTCAGGTGACTGTTGGTGTGAATCTATCATGACACTAGACTGAAAATCAATAGTTTCACAAATGATTTCACTGTAGGTGTTTTTTTTTTTTTTTCTTCTTCTGGCCCGGGCTGTTTATTGAATGGAATGTCCCATTAAGAAGGATGTGTAGTTGGTTTTATCATCTCATATTCCTGGGACCTTTAACTGTACATCGATAACATTGGTCTCGTTTTATATATGAATGACAAAGTTATAGTTTGTCTATATAGGTTCCGACCTTCAGGTACACATCCCTATTAACTGATGAGGTTCAAGGTCATCCCGGGGTATAACTTACCGATTTTGAGTGACCACTGGTACGTGGTCAAATTGGTTCGTCCTTATTTTCCAATGTTTTTGTGGTTAATTGTGGCATAATTAGTAGCAAAATGTAACAAGGGTTACGGGTGGCATGTCTATAATTGGTTACCAAAACTTGACCTCAAATTGTATACAGAGCTGTCCCCCATCGAGTTAAAATGCATTTTCCCTGTTTTCAACATGACCAGGAAGAATAAGTATTTTAACACCAGTTTCAACAAGATCTGAATTTTATAATTTTTATCTTAAGATTACTTTGAAACCTGATAGATCTGTAATCTTTATTCAAAGGTTGGGAAAGTAGAGCAACTATATATACCCTTTTTGTAATGTTCGAGACAAATGCACTGTGTACATTGAAACATAATCTGACTTGATTTAAATTCACCCCTGTACTAATTTATCCTTTACTTTAGCAATGTTTCCTCACACTTTCCCCAGAGTTTGGACCCAAAATTCTGATTCAGCAACCTTCAACTAGGCACGATAGAAAACTCCTTCAAATCTTCTTCCTCAAACTTTCGAGAACGGGATCTTGATCCTACTATTCATAATGCTGTAAATTTACGTTTTCTTGTAACTGGCATTATGAAGCATCTCAAACTGCCAGTCAAATTGGCTCTAATGTTAGCACTTTAAGTTGCATAAAATATGCTGGCACTCCGTTGGTGCATAAGAGGGAGGGGTCCACGTGGAACCCTCTGAAAACCACTGTTGCCGTTGGAATTTTGTTACCAAAACTTCTAATCCTTGTAGGGTACTCAACACGACCACTAACAGAACAAAAATTAAAATCGGTTGTAACAGATTCAAAAAATGGCGGCCAAAAACCATTTTTGAACGCGCAACCAATTCCCTCTTCTCCCTTCTCCCGCCCACAAATGAAAACCACTTTGCGAAGGACTTTTTCACATAAAATTTGGCTCATAATAGTAGGACATCATACAATTACATGCTTGAAATAAAAATTCAGACAAGTTATCTGTGCGATTTTTTGGCAAAACAAATTAGAGAATCCTCCAAAATGCTTTTTTAATGCTATAATATAAACACCTAAATATTAAAAACGCCAGACCGATTTCAATTTTTTTTGATCCACCAAAATATGCGAAAGCTGATATTTAGGCAGTTACATAAAATCCTTGCAAAATTAATTTAGCGTTAAAATATGGCGCCGAAAAACGAAATCCTTGGGCCACATGGACCTCCCCCCTATGCACTAGTGTAAGGTATGTGAAACACTAAATCATTCTTGAATAATTTTTGTTATTAAAATGTTTTTAAGCTGAAAGTTTGTATTTATACGTTTGTCCCCAGGCAACTTTCAGGTTTTTAAACAATTACAAAAATATCCATGAGAGAAATACTTTATAAATCTGTAAAATTCAAGCGTTTTTAAATACACGTAAATATATAAGCAATATAACTATTAGTGGTGTAAGTAAATATAAATATAGATCCAATTTAATCAGAAATTAAAATGAAGACAAACATGCTGGACGGTAACATAATGGTAATTATAAGAATTTTAGATCATACTTTAACTTTTATTTTTTTCTAAAAAGAAGAAGAAAGTAACAAGTTTTAATAATAACATTTCAAAAAGGGAACAAATGCCTTCCGTGTAGCGGTGTTTGTGTTAACATCATATACACTCAGCATAAAAAGAAAGTCCCCGTCTGACACTTTTGACGTAACTCAAAAGTATTTTAATTTATGTTTATTATTCAAAAACTTATGGATGCGCAAATTTCAATACGCACAAAATGACAATTTACTTTTGGCCCGATGACAATTTACCATGAAATCCTGTCCCCTTTTATGAAATTTCATGCAAGAAAAAAATTTGCACTTTTGTCTGCAATTCAATTTCCACAGAAAAGTGAAAAAGTACGCATTGCTTTCTGGTCATAATACAACATTTATTACTCCATTTCAAAAGCTTATCAACTCAGCAAGGAAGCAAGCTGTTCAATGTTCAGTAATGGGTAGGTCCACCATCCTTCTCAATCAAGACACCTTTTGCGTATACTGTTGACCAAAGTGCATATACGCTGCTGATCTATTAAGTTGACCCAAGCCCGTTGCAATATGCGCTGCAAATCCTGCAAAGATGTATTTTCTTTCATCTTCCCGTCGGCTTCATTCTTGATGTCATCCCACAGGTTCTCAATGGGATTGCAATCAGGGGATCATGCCGGCCATTCCATGCGCTCAATCCCGTGCAGATACCGGTTGGTGACATGAGCACGGTGAGGTGTTGCGTTGCCATCCATAAAGATGAACTCAATCACCTATTGCTGCGGCATATGGCACAACATGTGGTTGCAACACCTCATCAACATATTGACGGACAGTCAAGCGACCTGGAATGGAGACAAGGTCTGTCTTTTCCATCGACAGTAATTATCTTCCGGAGTACTCATAGTCCGGGAACAATGGTGAACAATAGGGCAATCGATTCAGTTGACTTTTAACTCAACATTAGTTTCACGCTTTATTCCGTTATCGTCTATGGAGCCCCGGACTATGGCTCCCGCCGGACTATATCTGCTTTCACACCGGCTTGGTAGGTATACCGGCTTGGTATATATATACACATATATATGTACATATATATGTACATATGTATATGGCCGTCAAGAAGAACGCCGAAAGTGGTCAAAAATCATGCAATTTTAGGCCGAATAAGATATATTGATTTAATTTTGTAAGTACCGGGTGTCTAAAAAAAGAGAATCCTCAAAGTGCTCTCTATTTCACGAAGAGAAAAAAGTAAATCATAAAAATTAATACACATCTGAAAAGTGCATTTCCGACACCGAGTTATGGCCGATTGAAAATTTGTACCACTTTTTCATCTTATCCACGGATTGTTACTGTTTTAGTTGTCTTTACACAATACACATTCTCCAAGCACATCTTTTGTTCATGGTCTTTTTTGTTCTTGCAACAAAGGTCAGTTCTGATACTGAAAATGTTAGTTTTAATTGTTAGAAACTAGGAGGTCCCCAGGTTTCGTGATCACCTGGGTTTCGCGATCACCTAGTTTGAATGACCCTAGGGTTTCGCGGTTCCTTTGACCTTGAATGACCCCTGATGACCGTGTCATGACCTTTAAAATTTTCAGCATCAACAATCGACCCCGCACAACAAGTTTCTTCTGGATACACCAAAGTTTACTCTATTTGACCTCCTTTGACCTTGAATGACCCCTGATGACCATGTCCGTGACCTTCCACAATTTTCGGCATCAACAATCGACCCAGCCCACCAAGTTTCGTCTGGATACACCAACGTTTACCTACCCCCTATTTACCTCCTTTGACCTTGATGACCCATGGTGGACCCTTGTCGTGGCCTTTAAGATTTTGGGCATTTACAATCAACCCCACCCTCCAACCCCCCAGTTTCATGTCCAAAAAACACATTTACCCTATTGACCTCCTTTGTCCTTGACCCCTTATGACCTTGTCGCGACCTTTTCGACCCCCACTTCCAAGTTTCATGTCCATACACTAACAACCAACGGTTACACCCATTTGACCTTCCTTTGACCCTGAATGCCCCTGATTGACCTAGGAGTGTCCATATACACTTTTTTTGGCATCAAAATTGACCCCCACCGCTCACCAAGTATCGTCCTGGTTACCAAAGTTTACCCCATTTTTGACCTCCTTTGACCTTGCATGACCCCTGGTGCCTTGTCGTGACCTTTGAAGGTTTTTGGCATTTACAATCAACCTCACCCTCCAAGTTTCATGCCCATACACAAACGTTCCCTTGTTGACCTCCTTTGACCTTGAATGACCCCATGACCTTGGTCGTGACCTTTAAACATTTTTGGCAACACATCGACCCCGCCCATCCAAGTTAGTCTGGACACAACCAAAGTTTTCTCTCCATTTGACCTCCTTTGACCTTGAATGACCCCTGATGACCTTGTCGTGACCTTTCGACCCCCACCTCAAGTTTCATGTCCATACACCACGTTTACCCCATTTGACCTCCTTTTGAACCTTGAATGACCCTTGAGATGACCTTGTGCCTTTCGGACCCCACCCTCCAAGTTTCTGTCCATACACTTTATGACCCATTTGATCATGATCTCCTTTCATTCACCTCATTTTTGGACCTCTTTTGACCTTGAATTACCCCTGATGACCTTGTTCGGTGACCTTTCAATTTTCGGCATCAACAATCGAGCGACCCCCCCACCAAGATTCATCTGGATACACCAAAGTTTACCCTTTTTGACCTCCTTTGACCTTGAAGACAACATGGTGACCTTTGGCTGACCTTTTGTTTTGTGCAATTACAATCAACCACCACCCTCCAATTTTTCCATGTCCATACACCCACTTTTACCCTTTGACCTCCGTTGACCTTGAGACCCTCAATGACCTTTGACATGACTGTTAAATTTTTGGCAACAACACTCCCCCGCCCACCAAGTTTCGTCTGGACACCCAAAGTTTTCTCCATTTGCCCTCTGACTTCAATGACCCCTGATGACCTTGTTCTGACTTTCACCCCACCTCCAAGTTTCATTGTCCATACACGAACGTTTCCCCATTTACCGCCTTTAACCTTGAATGACCCCTGAGGACCTTTGTTTGTGACCTTTAAGATTATCGGCATCAACAATCGAATGTCCGCCCACCAAGTTTCGGTCTGGATTCACCAAGTTTACCCTATTGGAACCTCCTTTGCATTAAATGAACCCTGATGACCTTGGCATGACGTTTTAAGATTTTTGGCATTTACAATCAACCCGCAAACCCCCAACCCCACCCTCCAACCCAATCCAGTTTCATGTCCCTACCCACGTTTCCCTATTTGAACCTCCTTTGGTCCTTGACCCTCGATGACCTTGTCGTTAACCTTTCGACACCCACTCTCCAAGTTTCATGTCCATCCACCAAACGTTTACCATTTGAACCTCCAAGTTTTTTTTCAACTTTGGTAAACTTTTACCAGTAAGAGTTCTCTGGACATGTATGTTCGTCCCATCGTATTCAATAGTTATTACTGTACCTTTTGTTTCAAGGGCACTGCAATCCCACGCTATGCGTTTAGCATTGTCCCTCAATCTCAATCAACATTTTTGTATTGCTATCACGCACAATTATATTCTATATGCATATTTGTTTTTATATCATTCATAATTATATTCTATATTGTATAGTTTGATGTTGAGATGAACAATCGACTCCGCCCACCAGTTTTCGTCTGGATACACCAAAGTTTACCCTATTTGCCTCCTTAGACCTTGAATATCCCTGATTTACCTTGTTCGTGACTTCCTTTCTTGACCCCACCCTCCCAGTTCATGTTCAATACAACGTTTTACTCCATTTGCTTCCTTTACCTTGACTGACCCCTATGACCTTGTCGTGACCTTTACCATTTTCGGCATCACAATCGACCCGCCCCACCAATTTTCGTTTAAGGATACACCAAAGTTTTAACCCCTGGTGACCTGTCGTTACCTTTTAAGATTTTTGGCATTTACAATCAACCCCACCCTCCAAGTTTCATGTCCCTACACCACGTTTAACCCATTTGACTTCCCGTTGACCTTTGACCATGACCCCTAATGACCTTGTTGTGGGTCCTTTAAAATTTTTGGCATCACCAATCGACCCCCCCCACCAAGTTTCGTCTAACACACAAGTTTTCTCATTTGACCTCCTGTGAACTTGAATAACCCATGATGCCTTGTCGTGACCTTTCGACCCCACCCTCCCGTTTCCACGCCATACAATTTAACCATTGAACCTCCTTTGACCTTGAATGACCCGATGACTTGTTGTGACCTTAAATTCTCGGCCTCAACAATCGACCCCGCCCACAAAGTTTCGTCTGGATACACAAAGTTTTACCCTATTTGACCTCTTTGACCTGATAACCCCTGATGACCTTGTCAGTCTTTTCGACCCCACCCTCCAAGTTTCATGTCCATACACCAACGGTTACCCCATTTGACCTCCGTTCACCTCATGGACCTCCTTTGATTGAATGACACCCTGATGACCCTTTTCAATCTGCCATTTTTTCCTTTTCACTCTTGTATGTGACAATGTTTTCCATCCTTACATGGCCGCCAAAACTTTTCTCCCCTCCCTCCACTTGCAACAGTCTTTTTCCGCCGTTTTTAGCCATTGCAATTATTGTGATTTGGGGGCCTATTCAAAGCTTACCAATTTTTCGAAATGGTTTGTATTTCTCTTAAACTCTTAATAAGATAATACAATTTCAGGTTGATGTTTTGAGAAAATGGTTTCTTGACACAAATAGGTAAAAAAACAAGATCTACTTCACTTGTGGAAGTTTTTGAAGGATGGTACAATATGGTTAGCAGCAGTTTGCACCTGCTAGTCACCTAAAGTACGTTAGAGTTCTGTACTTGGAAGGTTAGTGCACAGAAACATCACCATGTCACCTGGGGGTGCAACTATTTTAGTGGATGGTACATTATGTTGGGCTCTTATCTACACAAAGGCATATGCAGGGAGTTGAGGGGTGTCCCATGAGAGCCCGAAGAATTTGCCAAAATGCCTTTCAAAACAACGCGATTTGATGGCAATATTTTGAGATAGTTATGATATATTGCAAGTCACTAGAAAGAAGTGTCAATTTTTTAAATACTTGGGTGCATTTTTTTCCCCTGTGATATTCATCTTTTTTTTCACAGTGTGTGGTGGAGCGAAATTTTTTTCACAGTGTGTGTTGGAGCAAATTTTTTGGGGGGTCACATGCTGCGACAAAACTTTTTTTTCAAAAACTCCCTAGCCCCCTTGGAATCTTATGGTGCGTCCCTTAGCGCGATGCTCTGCCCTCCACTTGGCTGGTTATTTTAAATACCGTATATAAAGCATCTGTTTAGGTATTTCTGTTTTGTTTAGTTAAGAAAACCTTCAACTATATTATTTGGAGTGTAGCCAAAATGTTATTGTCTTTGTTGCCATTTTATTTTTTAGTTTTTAGTATCTAATATCATGATAATATATTTTTTTACGAAATGTTTGCCTAACATCAAAAATGTTTGCCTAACATCATAAAAACATTTGCCTAACATCATAAAAATGTTTGCCTATCATAAAAATGTTTGCCTACAATCATAAAAATGCTTGCCTAACATCATAAAAATGTTCTCTATAAACAGAGTTATAATTTGCTAGCTTCTGGGTTGAAAACATGATTTCAGCTCAATCTGTGACAAACCTTCGGTAGAAGAAATACAGTGGCATAACACCAGCGGGGGGGGGGGGGGGGGGGAAAAAAAAAAAAAAAAAAAAAAAAAAAAAAAAAAAAAAAAAAAAAAAAAAAAAAAAAAAAAAAAAAAAAAAAAAAAAAAAAAAAAAAAAAAAAAAAAAAAAAAAAAAAAAAAAAAAAAAAAAAAAAAAAAAAAAAAAAAAAAAAAAAAAAAAAAAAAAAAAAAAAAAAAAAAAAAAAAAAAAAAAAAAAAGTTTTTAACCAATTGCACAAAAATGTCACAAATTGGAATTCCTCATGTGTATGTCTGTGTGTGTGTACTTGTATGACATGTTTCCGAGGACCTAACACAAAAAGATTCTTTCGAACAAAGTTCCGAGGACCTAACACAAAAAGATTCTTTCGAACAAAGTTCCTCAAAAGAATAAGAATGGGATTTATTCCCATTGTGATTGGGCTTTGCGAACGAGGATGCGGTTCTTTCGAAGTCCTCAGAAGGGCCATCTTCGGGATGTCACAACATGACCGAAAATTTAATTTGCCTCAATGACAAAACAGCAATCCAGGAGTGCAATGGTTTTGGGTGTATAATAATTATATAGGGCTGGTTTGATATTAGAGTGTATCGGTGCGCACGGCTACAGAGCGCATAGATCTGTAGCCATGGTGGATGTTCAGGGTATTATGTTTGATAGAGATTACTTTTGCAGGGGACAGTTCTGGGGTTGAGTTAAGCACAGGTAATTAACAGAAGCAGATTGTGTGAATTCAATTTTTCTTAATTATCATGATATTAGTAATCTTTTGAACAAGGTTTAAGAGAGATTTTTTTAAGGTCATGGGACCAGATTAGCTATAGTAAATGAATGTAGCAGTTTCCAAATTACTGTTGGAAATCCCAAATGCCCAATCGAGCAGATCGTGTCCTACCCTCCTGTTACAACACAGGTCTGCTCACATCTTGATCGATACGCTGTGACAAACAGAGATAAAGAATGCTTGCCTGCTTGCCGTATGTGTTATAACCGGTAACGGATGACTAGTTGGTGTCAGGGAGGTACAGGTCAGTGTTCAGTATCAGATATCGTTGCTCTTCGGGGCGACGATATATATAAATCCGACTATGTTAATCAAGGTCTGTACATGACCCTCTGCCCAAAGGCTATTATTTTTTTCCAAAAGGACCCCGTTTATTATGTCTAACAGTACAAAATTACCTTTTCCCTAACTGATTCCAAAAACCGACGTTTAGATGACGATAATCGGTTTGTTTTTTTCTAATGTCGGGATAAGTAGTCCTTTACCTGAATGGGTCCACCGAAGCAAAATATAAACCAATCAATGCGTGACGTCATCAACTTCCTTTATTTTCCAAAAAATTGGCTGTTTTCCCATAATAAATTCCCTTTTTTTTTTTGTTTTTTTAAAAGATTACCATCTGTATATTTTTCTTTAATGGATTAATATTAATTGTCCCGCAATGATGTGAAAAAGAGGGTACATAAGTCTACAAAATGGAAAAATGTCAGCCGGCTAAATACCCCTACCATGGACTGTATGACGACGGATTCCCAGTGTTAGTTTTAGCAGGCGTACAGCCACTTGCGCGCGGTTGCGGGGGTTATGCGTTCTAGGAAAGTGGAACATTATTGTGGTAGGTTTGGACAAAATCAACCACAGCATAATGGTTTCCAGTTTGCTAGGTTATTGTGTGCATGCGAGGCAAATAAAGTTCAGTTACGTGTGGGACACCTGAAAGATGGCCAGACATCGGTTCATACAAAATGTGGGTGAGAGTGTGTATTTGACTGTTGTAACCAGCACTCGTTGAAACACAACAGAGCCATGATCTGCCCATTTAGTTATACATAATCCATAATCTTCCAAAAAGGTTTAAAGGTGTACTCTTTGATTACAGTAGTCTACCTCGTACAACCCTTTTCAATTCACTGTCTTCCATTAATCTACCTCGTACAACCCTCCTGTACACGGGACCTACGGCTTAACGTCCCCTCCGAAGGACGGGATGCTTTCATGATTCATTTGCCCAATTCCAAGTGGAGAGTGGAGGAGTGTGGTATTCTGTATCTAATCAATAGCTCGTATACAGATTAAATCCAGAATTGAGCACCCGATCAAATCCCAGCAAGTGACCCCACCGGGATTTTTTGGTAAATTTGCGCCACAGGCAAGCACCCTAACTGCTAGACCACGCTCTCCCACAAAGTATGCAAATGCAGTATTACAATTGATTTCATCATGCAGTAGAGCTTGACGAAATAAATAGCCACACCTCATTTGCATACTCGGGACTTCTATATGAAATGTCTACCCAAAACACAGTCATTCCTCCGTGTAATATTATACTGACCTAGTCTAGTGTCAAGACTTCAATGAGGGATTATATGCCTGACAGAATAAAGCTCTATAATCCCTCGTGGAAGTCTTGACACTAGACTAGTTCTGTGCAATATTACATGGCGAGATGAATTCTGTATTGAGTATAATGGGAACGGTATAAATAGTGTGTTATGATGACCCAGTCCATTGCAGAAAAAAAATTACAGCTGATAACCATAATACTTTGTTTTTATCACCGTAATGGACAATTCAGTAAAAATCTTTTGCAGATATGACAACAAAAATGGAAGTTTTCTACTAATAAAATTTCACATCCACGAGATATGAGTGGTGTGATCAAATATTCAATATTTTTGGTCATGAAAAATAATATTAAAACCTATTTGAATTACTAATATTTACAGCTTGCACTTAAATGCACAGACTTCTCAAATCATCAACTTCTATACCATTATGCATGTTAACAGACATTTTTGTTTTTTGTTTCTTTTTTTGTCTAAAGGAGAGCAAGTCTGTTTTACATGCTTATTCTGCGATACTTGGTGCTTGTTCCGATTTTTGTCTGTCGTGTTCTCTACTTGATATGAGAGCCTGACACTTGTACACACTGACCATCAAGTATCGTGGGAAACACGCTTGCGGTTTTGATGCTAGACACGATAACGCATAGTGCAACGCCCTATTCACTACTGTGCTAATATTGATGGTTAACCATTAAAACGGTAGTTTTTTATCTGTAACTTGAGAAAGAAATGGATTTGAAAGCTGAAATGTCAGGACAACAATGAGAAAAATACAACCTTTCATCTGATATCAAAATTGATACTTGGGTCCAAAAGACAATCGGAACAAGCACCTTTAAGTTTATCCATGGTTTATCAAACAAACCCAACAGAAGTGTTCCGCTAAGGGTATGGAGCATAACAGAACCAAAAGTAGTTTTCCTTTATTTTTTCTGTACCGACTGCAAACATTTTAAAATGTATAATACATAGGAGATTAACAATCACAGTCACAGATTTGCCATATTCTGGTATATCGCCAATAAAAATTTACTGCAAAAAATTATTTCACAAGAAAGTACACTATACATTCTGTATTTTTAATAATGCTCACTTTATTATTATAGAATCCCCAAATACATTTAACATTGGATTTTAAAATGAGTGGCTCTGTAATTTGTTTTGTTTTTGCCATGAAAACAGCTATATGGTGGGGTATAAATACATTTGGAAATCATAAGATCCCTGTTAAAGAAATTAATCTGCCATATTTTTAAATGCTAGTTTTCTTACAAAATATGCAAAATTAAGATCCCATATTTGTTGCAGCTTTTTACAGCAAGCTGTCACTTTTGTACTTTCACTTCCCATAAAAAAGAAATCCCTAGCCAAGCTGGAGGAGCGAACTTTAATGAAATAAACCTGGGCTTTATTCCGCATAAGTGTGTCAGAAAAAAAGTGTATCAGATGGGTCAGATTACGGAAACTCCCGGATCGAAGGCTACACACACACATTTCAATATGGGCCCTTAAAGGTGGACTCAGATTTCCTGATGAGGACACACTGAATTTCCCCAAAATTTGTTGTTTGCATATACATAATGCTTCTCCACATACTAATCACTGTGCGAAACAAATAAGCTCAAATCGAAGTCCTCAAATAACCTTTTGTCATAAAATTCTGGATCCGGAATTTTTGTTATACATGGTATTCTATGGCACTGTTATACTGTACACAAATGTTTACTGCATGAAAACGGAAAATTAGATTCATCTCTAACTTTGGAATTGGGCATTTTAGGTGATTATCTTTAGTTCTAGATGACTATTTTTTATTACCACATACAAAAAATTTATTTCGAAATCTCTGAGTTGGCCTTTAATTGCCAGCAAAACCAATCTGTTTGACAGTATAATGGACCCTTACAGGCCGACTGAGAGATTTCGAAATATATATTTTTTGTGTAGTATTTAAAAATAGTCAACTAGAACTTAAGATACTCACCTAAAATGCTCAATTCCAAAGTTAGAGATGAATTGGATTTTTCGTTTTCATGCAGTATACATTTATGTACAGTATCACATTGCCATAGGATACCGTGTAACAAAATTTCCGGATCCAGAATTTTAAAACAAATTTGCGATTTTCTATATGAAGGACTTCGATTTGAGCTTAATTATTTCACACAGTAATTATTATACGGACAAGCATTATGTATAGATGATGTGACATTTGTTTATGTTTATGGCGCCCCCTGTTGGTGTAAGAGAGACACTGGCAGGCAAAAGCCCCTATACTTTGCATGGGGGAAATTCCGTTTTATGCTGTAACTTTTGTTTCGAATTAAATACCAACTTTCTTATCAAGCATAATAAGCTAATGCTACCAGCTGCATTTTGTGACCAATTTAGATCAGAAAAGGTTCTGCAAGTAATTTATAACCAGATTTTATGTGGTCTGTCACAGAAACTACTGTAATATTTTGCCTGCCAGAAAACAACAGAGGGCGTCCTGAATGTCAACAAGTGACATCATAGGTCACATCATCTATATGCAAAAAGCACAATTTGCTTGAAAATTGAGGGCGCCATCCTCAGGAAATCTGAGTCAGCCTTTAAAGGTGCATTTTGCGATTTCAGCACCTTGTTTTATTCATTGTTCAGTAGATATCCTTGAGAAAAGCTTATTCACAAAATTTGAGTTGATCCCGATCTTGTGGTTTTGTGTTATGAGCAATTGCAATTTTCCCACGGCCCTATAGGCCAGTGTACTATAATTTCTGTCCATTTACGAACAGAAAATACAAAATTGCTCATTTCTTACAGATACGACTGAATTTGCACGTAAGATTAGGTACACATGGATTACTAAAGCTAACGGTTCAGATATAAAAATCTCAACTTTTTTGAGGTAAGTCGGGGGGACAAGGTTGTGGATCACGAAATGCCCCTTTAAGGTGGGTTCATACTTCATAGGTAGATGATGCTAGCAGTTTAGAGTGCGATTGTTTATTTGTGTCACTTTATCCAATTTGTTGACTCCATTCAAAGTGCTGCTAGAGCAATGCATTGACTGCTGTCCATTGAGATAACGGAAACAAGTACATCTCGTTTCAACACTGCAAATTACGATAATGATCTATACTTCTCTTGATACATGGTAAAGTGAAAATAGCCTTAACACCCCAGAGCATGCTTTGAATCAATCCCATAATGCATTGCAATGTGCCTGTACTGTACTGTACTAAACACATGTCAGAACTTAGGGATAAAGTGTTCCGAAAGTTCAAATTTCATGATCACGCTCTGTGGGCTAAAATGAGCGTAAAAATCTGGGTTTATGTGTTAAAGGAACACAATGGCATAAAAAAATATTCCAACATAATGAAATGGACCCTTACTGAAATCACTTCCACAAATTTGAAAACAATTTTTGGTGTTTACATTTTGTAAAAAAGGGAAAAAACTAATATTATTTCCCTTGTAAGCTTCACTTCTCAGCCAGGGATGCTGACATTACTGCCAGCATTTTATCAAATTTGAAAATTAAAGCATGCAGTCATCAGCTCACAGACCATTGCTATATGTACTAATCGCTAATTGTCTTTCACTTGCCAGATCAGTATCTTACTAGAGCCTGAAGTACAATATCTGAATCCCAGTCTGAATACTTTTGAATTGTCACAAAACATGCTGGATACACTGTAAATTATGGCAGGGATGTCAACAACTTGATTTTCCGTGGCAGAAATTGTCACCAACTGCCACCAACTCTTGCTGTTTTTACTGTTTTTACAGAAAGTAAACATCCAATTTTTTTAAATTTCTGGAAGTGACTTCATTAAGGGTCAATTTCATTATGTCTGAATAATTTTAATGCCATTGTGTCCCTTAATAGGAATTTTGTTGAATCACATAACCCAATTGAGGTGAAATTTCCCAAAACTGGTGCATTGTGGGATTGACTCAATACACCCTCTCACTATGAGCTAGTAAAATCTCAATTCCCTTGGCATAGTTCAGTAGATTTCATTCACCAATTATGTATTTAGAAAATACACCCCCTGGCTTTTTGGGTATGATATATGATACCCAGATCACACATGGTCAGTTCATGTCAATGTATGTGCAAGTACAACCCACTGGACTGTGTCCTTGGTGGATGAGCATATTTTAACTCAGTGTCTGCTAACACCCTGAGCACTATACCTGCCTTTCATACAGCATTTCTGATTGGATAATTTTGTTGTATAGTCATTAACTAGTTAAAATGCAGCTTCCAAACATTTTAGCTCCATTATATGACCAATTGGCAGAAGCGCTCTTGGGGTCTTCTGACGGGGGTATTCATGTTCATATTTAATTCAATAATTTTAAGGTGTTTTCTTTTGTCCTTGGAAGTAAGATGGGCTGTATTCCATGTTTGACTTTACGACCAAGGTATGCAGTTCCTTTTAAGTCCTCACAAGTACAGATGATACAAAGTTGTGTGTCGTAACTTGTGTATATGTCTAATTTGTGTGTCTGTGTGTCCATCCAGTCAGTCCACCATTACTCACGGACACTATGGGGCACGTGGACTTCGATGAAACTTCCCCCTAGAAAGAAAGCTTTTACTTATTTGTAAGGGATGCCAGTGACATATTGCATGTGGGAAGGAAAAAAGTGCACGAATTAGGCTAAAACGATCCAAAACGGGCTGAAAATAGATAAAAGTGCGGAAATTTTGACTAACAAAGGGAAGGAATTCCTTCCATTTCAGGCATCCCTAATTATGTGTACCCACTGGGCTACCTGGGTTGGGGCTTTCCCCCAGAGAACTGCAAAATTTCTTCTTGTATGTAATATACTCTCTATACAAAAATACCCATGTATCATTTCATAAGCATCAACTGTTTTGTTTCTTTCATACATTTATTTCTGTACCTTAGCATGTTTGTTGCAAGCATATATGGTTAAGCCTAAATAGAGAAATTGGCTATTGGTTTCAAAGATACAATTTGAAATAACTTAAAACTCACATAGCGAGTTTATAAAATGTATCCCGTATGTAATACTGTTTTGATAAAATTCTGAGCAAAAGATAACCCATAATATGTTTATTATACAATTCATTCCTTATGAAAATATAAACACTTCTTTAATTTCTATGCTTTAAACAATAACTCCTTAGGTAAATACAATTATTTGTTGAAACAACTTTTGCACAATCCTTTTCAAAAAAATATTAATAATATTAAAAGTTAGCGATCAAGATAGAATGAAAATATAAAAACATCCCAGCACCAAATAAACACCAAACTTGTGGCAAAATGTGCGGCAAATCTAATCACATCAAACTGCAAGCAGCTGTTTTTCAGGAATTTCCTGAGGGCGCCCTCAATTTTCTAAAAAAATATTTTTTTGCATGTACATAATGCTTGTCCACATACTAATCATGGTGTGAAATAGCTAAGCTCAGATGGATGTCCTTCACATAGAAAATCACACCTTTGTAAGAAACTTCCAGATCTGGAATTTTGCTATACACACAATATCCTCTGGCACTGTTATACTACACGCCAATATTTACTACATCAAAATGATAAATCCATTTCATCTCAAAACTTTGATTTTAGGTGACTATCTTTGGTTGCAGTAGATTTTTAATTGATACACAAAAACAATTATTTCGAAATCTGAGTCAGCCTTTAAGGAGTCTGAGATCTCTCACATTTATTTTTTTCGTTCTTTTTATTCTTTACTGTAGGACAGGTGTAGGCAGCCTCTTAACCCAGAGAACTCCCACCTATGATACAGTCCACTCAATTAGCTCATTACAGGACAAAACACGAGATAGCCCTGTAGTGCTTCTATATTCTTAGAGTATCTCTGATTTGCTCATTACATGATATTACCTTCCAAGTAACCAATAAAAATAGTTCTTAGATGCCGATAAATAGGCAGGTAGTGCTCAGGGGCTTAATCACTGGCTAAGTTTGGGTACTCTAGTTCTTGCCCTAAAATAATCAAAACCATATGAAACCTCTTTTGGAATCCTTGATATCGGACTCTATAGTCTGATATGATCAGATCTGGCACACACTACACAAGCATATTCAAAGCATTCTGTGGGTAAACTCGTAGGACAACACTCCAGTTTGGTTAAGGTTTAATAAACTGACAGGACTTGGTACAAATTGCATTCAACTATGCCAGATAAAAGACTTACAGAAGCCAAGTGAAACGCATACAAGAATGCAAACATGGACATTCTTCTGTTAAATCGTCTCTAAACAAATAAATTTCACATTTTACATACAGGTCTTCATCTCGCATCATAGTTTGTAAAGATGCCTAACAAAAACAACTGAGGCCTAGCATAATAAGGTGCTAAAAATCCCATTGGGCCAGTTATGAGAGCAGCTGAGAATCGGCTGGCTTCGTGTTCCTTAATTGTTTGAGCCACCTGGGGGGTAGGACATGCCACCCTAACAGCAACAGTGAATTCAAATCGGCATCAGCATCGACATCTGACGCGACCCGAGTGCTAGTCTATCTCAAAAACTTAACGGTAGGAGAATGACCGTTATTGGAAATTACACCGTTTTGCAGTTAGGTTAATCCACTAACCCGATGGATTTTTATGTCAATAATTTATTTCAAAATTATCATATTACTAAAATTTATTGAACAATGGTTTAAGAGGTGATTTTTCTAATGTCACTGGAACTGAGACTGCCGTTTGGAAATACCAAATGCCCAAATCGAGCAGGTTGTGTCCTACACCCCCTGGTTTGAGCCACCTGGGGCAGCCAGCAATGGGCATGCCCAAAGAGAGCAGAATTCACTGAATACTGAATGGTGTAAAAGACAATCAGCTTGCATTTGATTGAACTCTACTGCAAGTAGAAACACTGCTATACAAGCCCATTAAAAGTTCACACACATACACAGACTTGACCTTTAGATTGATTAGCATAAAACATACAAGGTAGATGTACCAGATATGCAAATTTTGGTATATGTACCCCAGTACATGCGTGGTGTATTTAGTGTGACATCTGTACAAATGGTCACACCTATTTGTTTGACTTCTGCACATCACAGAGATCACAGTTGACAAAATACAATATGATGTACCAAGTCCTTTCAACTATCCATGAGAATTATACTAATAATTATGTTATTTAGCAAATTATTAAATTAAACCAAAAAAACAACAAATTTTGCAAATATTCTGGGCATATACAGAGCGAGTCAAAAAACCTGAACCCTGTTTGTTCCCGCCATTTTGCATGTAAAGTGCAACGAGAGAATTTGTACCATATCAGGTGTCCTTAAATTGAAAGTACTGATTTGCCCTGATGTAAAGAATTTCCATCAAAAATATCCCCATTGAAAGGATTAAGTGCAGAAATATTTTCTTTGTACAAAAAATTGTGAAATTTCTTATTTCATATAGGAGCAAATACGAAATTCAGCCATGTTTTAATTGAAATATAGACGAATCAAAATACCTTTTTTCTTTCTTAAGTTATTTCTGTAGGACTAACACAAGTAAGATATCTATGAGTGTCTAATCTATATGAAAGATTACTATTATGACACAATATTTGGCCGTCTCAAAAATCTCTTGTTGCCCTTTAAGTATGTGGTATAATCGGAAAGCTTATTTCAATTATACTCGGTTCATCACCTAATAGGCAAAAATTATTTGGCTTTTGTATCGCGCATGAACGTAATTCCCTTTACAGGCACGCTTTTGCCACAAGCGTGCGCCGCGGGTAAATCACACCCGTACAACTAGTATTGTGGAGAGTCTTGCCAATTTAGTGATGAACAAGTATAGCTTTAATTTGCTACCAAGATCATTCCCATCGGTTAGTTATAGGCCGTACTAGTCTTTTGAATCAAGTAGTCCATTTTGTGCTGTCTACAGATTCACATTCAAATGAACGGTGTTCAGTGAAGCAAATCAGTGTCTTCATGGTTATCGGGCTATTTACTGTGTGCAGAATAAATAAAATGCAGATATAATTTACCATGGATGTCCTTGCTACCTATTTTTGTCTTCATTACTCATGAAACATATGCAAAATAAAGTAACTTGTTACATGCATCAGTTTCTGCAAGGGTTGAAAAAAGAGCATACGAAAAAAACCTTTGGAGGTATGAAAATGCATTGTCTTAATTTGCAGAGTAAAACATGCCACATCTTAAAAAAATTCATTATTACTGTTTTACACCATTAAAATACCATGTAATTTAACAAAAACATGAACATACCCCATCATTTTGAGCAGTAATGGAAATCCATGGACAGAGCACAAAATGGACTACTTGATGCAAAAGAATGTATTAAACGTAGGCTATAACCTAACCGATTGGAATCATCTTTGCAACATATTAAAGTTAACTAGGCAGTCCCCAGGTTTTGTGATCACCTGGCTTTTTAAAGCACTACTTGTTTGAAAACCGTTTTTCGCGATTACCCAGCTTGTGGGGCGCGTATCCGCTAACCAATTGAACTTGATATTGCCCGGTCCAAGCTACACCCACCCACCAAGTTTTGTGACCGTACTTCCCCCCAGCCTCCGAGAAAATATGCGGACAGACAGACAGACAGACAGATATACGTGGCCTATTATAATATAGATAATAGGCCATGTGTATCTGTCTATCTGTCCGCCCTTTTTCTCGGAGGCCGGGGTCATACGCTCATGGAACTTGGTGGGTGGATGTAGCTTGGGCCAGGTCAGATCAAGTTCGACTGGTTAATAAGCTTCCATTGATATCACAATATGAGATATATATGTTATTAAAGATGCTAAATGGTAGACACAATCAGGGTCCATTTTTTTACTTGCCCTGTATGTAGATGTTAGTACTCTTTTCCGTAAACCCAAATAAGTTCATTTTCCTCTGTTAATAATGGCATAAATACTGGCCAAACATGGAGTGCTTTTAACAAGTAAACCAAATGGTTTAGCAAAATTTTGCTTACTCAAGCAAACACTGTTGACAAATTTCTACAGAAACAGTCTCATTAACAATCCAGAGCACGTGCATGCTAACGGTAAGCCCAAAACGCCATTTGAGAAGTTTAAGCTTGCATCACAAAGCTTTATGCCATCTTCAAACAGAATTTAAGACGTGCAATTTCCGAATCGCTGTGGACTCTGTATATTCAGGACTGGTATCCAAATGAGAAAAATTACATCATGCAAAAGTTAAATTTCTTCTCTAAAAGATTTTTTTTAATATGCTACAAAGGTGGTTGCATAGGATCCAGCCAGTGCAAATACCCACAGTGTCATAATTTCATACAATTTAGAATTAAGCCTGAAAGCATGTTAATAGATAAAGTCACGAAAAGAAGCCAACATTCCAGGAAAACGTGCGCTTTCAGATAAAGAACAGCAAGCACTCCCAAGTCTTTCATGGTGGCAGCGGTGTTACATGGTGGCAGCGGTGGTGGTGGTGTTGGCGGTGGATCCTGGGCTATTTCATCTGTGTGTTACTGTAAAAGAGAAGGAGGAGCTTAATAAAGAGTGTGCTGACAGTTCAAGGTGGTCTTGGGGGATGGGATGGTGGGGGCACGTATGTGAAGGGGATAAACTGAAAAAAAGAGTCTTTAAGAGCACAGAGTAGGGATGCATATAACCAAGAGTGGAGGAGGAGGAAAATCCACACCAAGAAATGCACAGAAAAGGTTTATCTTGAGAGCTGTGAATGCAAGATGTTGAAATATCATTTGAGGGCAAATTGTAATTCCATAGTGTGGCCAATTTTTTGTACCTATATTTATTCTTTTTTCAATAAGTACACCATCAATTTTGTGACATTTATGACAATGTCAACCTATGAATTGCTGGTGAAAATTTGTCCAGACAGCAAAACAGATAATAGTGGAGGTGGACTATAGAGTCATATTTAGATCATAGTTTCAGATCACTTCCAACACTGGACACATTTGTTGACTTTAATCTACGCAGATCCCATTTTATCCATACTGATCCCATTTTTGAAGAAAAAAATGAAAACAAAGGTTTTGCCTTGAAGAAAAATCCAAAATGGCTGCCAAATTGTAAAAAACATCATGTTTTACCATAACTCGGTAAGTTTTGGCTCAATTCTTTTAAAGGTGCGTGTTCTGATCATCTTTGGGACCTCCCCTGATTTACCCGGAAGTATTATTAATTTTGATAAAGGCCATATTTTTCTCATTGTTGCCCTGAAATTTGAGAACTCAATCCATTTTATTGCCAGGATTTAAACTAAAAAAATGCTGAATTTATGGTTAACCATTCAATATTAGCACAGTATTGAACAAGGCGAACTCGTATTTACGCGATGCGTAAAATGTCCCCGCCGAATATCGCGATCACTAAGTGACAACTATAACTGCACAAGTGCACCCTTAATTTGGGCAATCACTAATCGCCAAAAATAACTTGTACAAAAAATGGTTACTCAAGAAAATGACTTAAGAAATCTTAAAATTCATCATGCAAAAATCCCTGAAAAAACACTAAATTTAGTAAAGATATGATAATTTACTCAATTTGGCAAACTATTTTTGAAAAAATCATGTGGCCACATTTTAAATTTGGGACCCATACGGGGTCTGGAAAGCAGCGAAACATTGAATTTTACATATTTTCACATTTTCCAAGAAATGTAAACAGGCTGGCAACCCAAAAGAATGACCCACGTGTAACAACCAGAACTAAAAAAAATTCGCCCAAAATCTAATCAGGTCGAGAACTCCTCAGCCCCTTCCTTCCACCAAGTTACATCATTATACGCCTTACAGAACTCCAGAAAACTTGTACAAGCAAGCCTTGCGGAAAAATTTCATAAATTACACAAATTAGATACTTAATTAGCATATTTTACACCCAAAATCTAATCAGGTGAGAACTCATCAACCTGCTTCTTTCCACCACTTTACATCATCGTAGCCCTTACGGAACTCCAGATAAATTGTTACACAATGTTGACATTTTCTGTGCAATATTGACCTTTTTCCCCTACCCCCTTACAGACCCAGGGGAGGACCCTGGGGGAATGAATTACATGGTGAGTAGGGGATATCCCCTCCTACAATATACCAAAGTTTGGCTACTCTAGCTTATCCAGAAAAAAGATATGCCCAAATGTTCCACGGTTAACATTTTTATCACTGACATAAAAGACTACGGACGGACATAGCGGACATACATACGACGGCGCCCTTTTATAGTCCCCTCCCGACAACGGCGGGGACAATAAGGCTTTGCAGTGCGCATTATTGCTTCTACCATCAAAACCGCAAGTGTTACGGTCACCCGCTTTACAGGCCAAAACCACAATCAACTACTGATTCCTCAAAGCTCCTAATAACTAGACAACACACTGTGAACTTGTTGATTACAAATTTTAAAACAAAGTATTTATTTTAATTGTGTGTTTTAAATCAATCGCATTCAACATCGATTAGGTATCAATAATCAATGATTAATCTATAATAAGTTGTTAATATTATGAGACTAACTCAAACTTACTACCCCTGTGTGTGCCGCGAAACGCGGGCTGCAGTCAGATTACATAAAGCTGCCGACTTGCAAAGATTCCTGCGCTATATTCCGCGCAAAACTCCACTTTTCCAATAGTAGATCGTGTCCACGGACGACTTGTCCTTACTGAAGAAACCAGCTCCTAATGACTCTCCCGTAAGCTCGAGGTCGAGACTAAATCATAAAGTCCAAATTGGCTGTATCATTGTAAATCCTTGGTAACTCGTAGGCACGAATACGGAAACCAACACGCGTACTCCAATCGGACGAAAACTAACTGTTGGATCTGAGACTACTATGACAATGTCACTATAGTGGAGATTAGTACTAGCTTGATTACTGTCACTGTCAACTTGGAAAGAACTCTGCTAATACGTGGAGCATTATGTATGAAAACTCTCCTTGGAGTATTGATGTTGTGATACTCTGACTCACATTTCTCTCACCAAGGGCTTTATATATCCCCAAACAATACTAGCCAGATCTGGTCAAACCCCTCTCTATATGATCATGTTACTAAATATATCCATTATGTCATGATTCTGGATTCAGCTCCCATTATTTCCCCTATTAGAATGTTTCCTAGCCATCACCCACACCAGCACTGGCTGTAGATACGGTAGGTGCTCCATCTTTAGCCATACACACATCACCTTGAGTTAGGCTAGTCTGAGCAAAAAAAAAACAAAACGCCTAGTCTCCAAGAATTCTAGAACCTTCTCCGCGTTCTCTTGTGACTTCTAATTGGCTACACTACTCACGCATTTATGCACACACCGAGGTATAGCCCATATGTATTACTTGAGCTAGATTTATAATATTTTATGCGCTCATTTATTACCTAGTCTTACTCAAAGTGAAATAAATCATTGCAAAGTCTTTGGGCCTGTAACACAAGTTTGTTTCCCCATGGACTATGCTGGGCTTATGTGCAAGGAACCAGGCTCTTATATCAAGTTGATAACACAATAGACGACATCGGAACCAGCACATTTACTTTTGGTGGCAATACACATGTTTTAGTGTATTAGGAATCATTCTTGAAATTGCTGTTTTAGCTAAAAAATAACCTCTGAGGAAGCTTTGTCAAAAAAATGGTTCCCATTGAAAATTTTAAAATTTAACATTCAAGAATGGAAGAGGGCTGTATGTTTTCATGAATCTACATGCTTTTATATTATCAAAATACCCTCCATTGAAACGCACATATATCAAAGTTTGCTGACCCTGGGATATTCCGCTAAAATGCTTTACATTACTTCAAAATTGATGCCATGGAAAGTTTTAAAAGGCTCCAATCTTCAGGAAATGATGAGTCATTGTCTTCAATAATGGTCTACCAGTTAAATTTAAAATTTTTGATGGGAAACATGCCTTTTGGTAAAATGCCCTTGTAGGCAATTTTGAACTAAAATGGGCAAATTTCAAGAGAACAAAAGGTAATAGTGAGATAAAAGTAGCATAGAATGATTCCTAATATACCAAAATTAAATGAATCAAAACTTACTAGTTATGGTCAAAAAATGATTTCTCAAAAATTTGGCAGCCATTTTGGATTTTTCTGGTTTTCGCAAAAATGGAGTCAGCGTTGATAAAGGCATAAGTTTATCTGGTGATGGAAATTATCTGAAACTATGATCCTGCACATATATAACCCACCTCTAATAATAGCAATTACATAAGATACTAAGGGCATTTGTAGAGTTTAAGGCTTGTCAAAGAAATCAAAGTTTCTGTCAAATTATATCATCAAATATTAGTAAATTTCATTATAAAAATATATATTCACGAACACACCAACAAAGCCTTTACTGGTAGCTTTTAAATCTTTCAAACGTTTCTTGTGAAACTCAAGCGGGCATTTCGTCATCCACAGCCTCGTTCCTGACTACCTAAAACAATTGATTCTCGAACCACTAGTGTCACCTGCTTTCGCAATCCACCTTTCCTTCACTCTCTGCCTAAGTTGACCTCCAATGACCTTTGACCTTGGCATGCAACCTTTAATTCAACCATCATCTATGGTTGACCCAGGACCTGAGATTGGTGGTGATCGGAGTTAAGGTGTTCACGCACAAGCAATTTGTAAAAGGTTAACCGAAACTTTCACACACATAAATACAGACATACATACACACGCACGGACATACAGAATTGGATTATTATGTGCCTCCTGCAAATCCATGCAGGCGACACAAAAGCCGAGATTTGTATATCATCTGAACCCATGGCCTATGTATTTCATGTGTAACCTAATCTTTGAAGGTTCGGATCCGGCTGCTTCATTGTTTCATTGTTGTTTTTTTTTGTGTATTTAGTCAGTACCTCAGTTTCTGTAACCTGACAAAGTACTCACTACAGTGAGATTTAAAAAGTGCTTGGGACTTTAGATGCACACGCTCAACAAGCTACGTGGAGGTCCGACACAATACTTTGACCAATTGCACAAAGCTTTTGGAGGGGTTTTGTCCCTTTAGTGGCACTTAAACTGTGATAACACTCTTGAGTGCTTTGAGTGTCGTACCGTGTGGACAGCTTCGGGGGATAGTGAGCGGGGTTAACCTCGTAAGGTCAACTTTGTTGACAAATTCCTGTTTGAATATCACGCGCGAAAGACAACAACAGCCGCCGGTATATGTTGACTTCCGATCTACACCCCAAAATGAGAAGCCTCCAGAGTTATGGCCATCATGTGGATATAACTTGGAGTAAAGTAAAATAATTGGATTTATTTTTCACCTCCGGAGTTTCAAACCGAGTTTCATGATCGTCTGAACATGTCTGTTGTTGCATTTCAATGGTACTGTAGATTAATGACATTTGATGAGATTACTTTCAGACATCCATACAGCAGGACGACAGAAGCTCCCACTCTTGTGGAGTCAAAAATTGGGCAGGTGAAATGAAAAGGGAATTTAAAGTCTGACTCAGAGATTTTTGAAATATATTTTTTTGAAAATAGTCAACTAGAACTAAAGATAGTCACTTAAAATGCCCAATTCCAAAGTTTGGGATGTATCGGATGTTTCGTTTGCATGCAGTAAACATTTATGTGTAGTATACAGTGCCATAGGATACTGTGTATAACTACAATTCCGGATCCGGAAATTTATAACAAAGTTGCGATTTTCTATATGAAGGACTTCGATTTGAGCTTAGCTATTTCACAGAGTGTTTAGTTTATGGACAAGCATTATGAATATGCAAAAAACACAATTTGTTTGAAAATTGAGGGCGCCCTCCTCGGGAAATCTGAGTCCGCCTTTAATCTCAGGAAGGAAATTCCAAAATTGTGCAATATGACATCACTTCAAGTCCTTAAAAGTTGTTTCATAATAATTTGTACAAATTTATACATGGCTGGCTACCTACCTAAAAGTCTGTTGTAAAGAATTCCATGTTTGATTAACATACGGCGATATGGCTGCCCATCCTACAGTGGCATAATGAACTAAAAATTCAGCTATTTGTTGGAGTATAGGATAAATAAATGTCCATACAGCCACCACATACGGGTGGATAAAGTTCCAGGCAATAGTGCCGTAGTACTGTATTACCTCCCACACAACGGGTACCTTGTCTAAAATCTGAAAAAAAAGACCAAAAGAATGGGTTAGATTTGTACTGGCAATTGCCATTAACACACATGCCCATACACACCACACATACAAATATACATACACTTTTGCATATAGCTATCCATTCAAGGAGAGTATTTTAGAGTTGAAAGTCCTCAAAAAATGTGTATGCATTGAGAAGCAAATGGATAGTCTCAGTAAAAGGTCAATAAAACTATCATGACAGCACACAAATGGATAGTCTCAGTAAAAGGTCAATAAAACTATCATGACAGCACACAAATGGATAGTCTCAGTAAAAGGTCAATAAAACTATCATGACAGCACTATATGTTACACTATAGAAACATTACAAGGACATACACAGGAGTTTTTGTAATCTGACCCATCTGACAAACTTTTCTGACACAATTATGAATTCGGTAACCTTAACGAAATAAATGTGCTTTATTCCGTGAAGGGTTCCAAATTCATAAGTGTGTCAGGAAAGTGTGTCAAATGGGTCAGGTTACGGAAACTCCCGACATACACAGGACCTGTAAAAGTCCTAGGAAGGCGTGTCAGTGTCTTCGGCAATATAATGTGTTTTGAATGTATATCCTTGCTCAGTATCAAAAGCAGGTGACCACACACGTGCACGGATGCCCACGTGCACACACACAGACGAACAAACATACACAGCAGATATATAGATCCAAAGAGACATACAAAATGTAGATTATAAATTGACTCAAGTAATATCACTGACAGTGATTACAGGCAATTTTAATTTCTAGTCTTTTACAAAGTCTTGTGAAACTTAAAAACACAGCAAATAATGTATTCACAGATACATTCACTTGATACGTTCACCTGATTGAGACTGCTTGTAACTATTCCACTACTATAATGAATACTTCAGTTTCTTATTGGACTCGTGGGTAGTCTTGGTCAAGACGCTTCGCTTGAATTATTTCACTAGCAAACTGATAAAATCATAGCCTATTACTGTTATTAAAATCCAAACTCGGCTGAGAATCCCACCAACCAACAATGCCAGTGCAGTGCTACGGTCTTCATTGTTATTCGGTAACGCAATTGAAAAGACGAGTGACGCAGCACGTGCAGACAAATTTTCCTACTCAGCGAAGCGTCTTAGACAGTTTGTAAATTTTTTCTGAATTTCTGGAAAAAGTCTTCACGGGGGGTTGTTTTTCCATATACGGGCGACGATGAATTATTCAAGTTTTAATAGCCAATCAAAGATACGATGCAATGACGTATGGGATCGAAATTAATCATTTATTCATGAAGCGTGACCTTTGTACATGAACACACGCAAAATAAACCGTACTCCAGTCACCAGACCCGTTCATTGCTCTGGCTGTACTTATGATTGACAGCATGAAGCGACATCGTTTATCCAATGAGTACAAGCTACTGTGCTCATTTGCATAAAGTTGTTTGAAATTCAAAAATAACAAGACGCTCGGCTTCGCCTCGCAGTGAGCGATTCCTGTATTTAGCAATTTCTAATGTGGGAGGAGATTCGGGTAGCAGTGTTGTCTGTTGACAGTGCGAACGTGTACATAAAATGGAAGGTATGAAATAGATTTCTGAGACCATTTTTCTATATACTGTGACATGTGTACAAGTTTACATGGGCGCTGGACTATGCTTACTTAGGCTTTTCTATATGCCATGTGAACAGGTTTACATAGTCCGAGGTCGTAGTCCTCGGGCTTTGCCCGGGCTACGACGTGTTCGAGCTAGGGTTTACATAGACTAAGGTGCGGGGGGAGAGGGTCAATGCTAGCTCGCTAGGTCAATACCACTGATCACACACGGGGGATGTACCTCGAAAGGGGACATAGCCGAGCGTCTTGAACAAGACTAACTCGTGGGGTGCTGTTAAGGTATGTTCATATGCCAATCAAAAGCAATTCTGTTACATATGTGTGTGCAGAATGCAGCCACCCATAAATACACTGCCCCACTATCATTGATATCTGTAAATACTTTTTAAACAGGGTGAATGTTTGCAGGGAAAGCAATCAATGTATATCAGGGAGAGATAGGAAACAAAGTTAGAAGTTAATGGGATTTGATCTGCAGTACTCAATTGAGAGCCAAGAATTAAACCACTGAGCTAACAAAGTCAACTTCCATGGAGAAACAATCTGATAATAATTTGCACTATCTCTGGAGTGTCTTAGCAGGCATATTATAGTTGCCAATGTTACACCAATGCAGTACTGTATCCATCAAACCACATCAGCAAACCTTGAACTTTACTTACCCATTCTATTAATAATTGAACTTTACTTACCCATTCTATTAATAATTGAACTTTACTTACCCATTCTATTAATAATTGAACTTTACTTACCCATTCTATTAATAAAGGTATTTTTTCCGCTAGCCACGTCCACAACGGCATCGTTAAATCGACACACCACAGCCATGCTGCGTACAATTTCTCCCATGCTAGGATCAAGTATGGCTGGCAAATCTCTGTAGCCCGACTATAGTATATGGGGACATTTTCATTTAACCACCTGTAATGATGTGATGAAAATAAAATCTGTAAAACAGTGTCTGTAGGAAAAGTCTACATTATGACAGTTCTTTTTCGCTGTCATACAGTAGTATGGTGGGGAAGCTACCATGTGGAACCTGTTGTCCGTGACGTCGCTCCCCCATTTTTCAGAAAACCACGACTGATTGATTATGGTACTCTAAGGTCGTTCAGACTCCACTGCACTGCATTTCTGTGGCAGTAAACGTTAACTGCAATGTTCCGTCACTTCCGCTGAACTCCTAATCGATCGATTTACTGCAGGTCATCCCAGGTCACTGCAGGTCCCGGGTTGCAGTACTTTAGCAGTAAACTTGCTGGAAATTTTGGGCATGACTGCACACTGACTGCACCCACTGCCTTGCTGCATCGCCAACTTTGTTTGCAGTACTGCTTGCGTTGTCAATACTGCAAGTGATTGAGTGACAATTTTGTAGGCTGCATTGCAGCACTGCACTGCAAAGGCGTGAAGTATGAACGGACCTTTAGGTAATGCAGTGCTGATTTCTAATCCTGGTCACCGATAGTGTCACTACACCTTTAGTATATGTATCATTTACAGACACAATCTTCAATACTATAGAGAAAATCACAACCTTTCAAGAATGCTTATGCCCATGATTTACTAAGCAATCGCAACGAGCGTAGCGTTTTTTTTTATGACATCCCGTCCCGTCGCGATATGGAAAAGCGACTGCCGATATCTAATCGATAAGTTCCTAGCATGTCCAAGCGACTTGACACAAGCCAGTTGACATCAATTCAACTCAATCACTGCTGACGCTCCCAGTGACCTGACGCTGGCAGCGATTGACACTCGCTCGAGCGTTTTTTCGCTACGATTTTACAGTCGCACGCTGCGACGGCAAGTATATCATGGCATTAATGACATTTCCCACTCTGTAGGTTCACTTCTACATACTCCTTCAATGACTGCCAAAAGACATCAACCACTACCGACCAAATATTCTCTGGCGGCGACGGCCAGAAAATCCTTAATTGGACATCATCAATAATGGTGGTTTAACACATATCACAACTCTTGAAAGAAATTCTGTATGTGTATGCCAACTCCCAATAACCATTACTATATAAAGGGGGACAAGACGTCCCTAGGGGCGGCACTTCTACTACCTAGACTAAAACCAAAGTTTTAAAAATCCGATTTATCCCCGTCAACGGGGGTGGCCTGATTCCCTCACATTCGCAGCAATCCCCCCCCCCCCCAATTAATCCCCCCCCCCCGCCCTTACTCCTCCTTTCCATTTCACCGATTCATGCATCCTCCAACCAAGACACCTCAACCCACCGCTTTCTAAGAGATTTTGGCCCGAACTTATGCTCCGGACCAGCTGCTCCAGGACCTTATGCTCCTGGGCAGTGGTCCTGGAGCAGCTGGTCCTGGACGCATATGGTTCCTGGCGCTATAATATCTGGGAAAAATATTCTAAGTCACATATGCCTCAGGAGCATATTTGAATACGCAATGGGCCAGAGATATTGCAAAATCTGCTCCTGGCGCAGTGAGAAATATTCTAAGTCAAATCGGCTCCAGGAGCATAATGGCCATATGTTCCTGGACCATTTGCGTAGTCAAATATTCTCCTGGAGCCAATATTTGGGACTTAGAATATTTTTCCAGATATTTTATGCTCCAGACCATATGCTCCAGGTACCAGCTGCCCCAGGAGCATATGGTCCTGGAGCACTGGTCCTGTATCATAATTTTGTCCAAAATCTCTTAGAAGGCAACCCACCCTCCTACTCTCCTCCTCCACTGCTTCTTCCATGTCTTTTTTGGAGTACCTCCTCCTCAAACCTCCACCCTCGAACTCAAAAGCCCTTCTTAACACATGCTGGTTATCCTCCCTCAACACATGCTCATACACGTACCCTGATTCTCCCTTCGCCAACCGGTCCATCGCCTGCTTCCAAACCCAACACTGCATCAATCCCTCAGTCTTCATCTTGTCCATCAACTTCACACCACCCTCGCTCTCATACTCTAGTTTTAAATTTTCTTGATGCAACAATTCGAAGTTTTACAGCATTAAATAAGCAAATGGCGGATAAACTGAAACCTATACATTTCTTTTACGAAATATGGCCTGATAATTGCATGCACATGGGTTTTATACTGTGGTTTTAGGTACTCATGCAAGTATGGTATCATTCACTACTTTATTTCATTGAAAAATATGCATAAAACAAAATTTTGTCACCCTTACCACTTACAGATTTGTAAATATCCCCAACTCAATATTTTATCTGAAATAAATTCGCTAGAGACAGTAAATAATTATTATAGCAATGTTTGTAATATATACATGACAACAACTTTTTTGGCAATTGTTTTTGACATCAAAATATGCAAAGTTAGAAAACCTTTAAGCATTGTCTAATGTGACCGTTTCAATTTAAATGTGTTTAAATCAATACTTGATAAAAATGATTTTTCCACTCAGTACAAAAAGAGCATCTATGGCTGAAAATGACCACTCAACAACCCCCAAACCATTTTTTCCTCCCTCTAATTAACCTTACATCCATGCCACATCTCACATAGTGGGCGATCTTCTGCCACGCCTGCATACGTTTATGGCCATGAGGCCCGATTTCACAAGGAAATTCTCGGTGTGCGCGAACCCTGGAAGCCACCATGAGTGGTAGAAAATCAAATATCATAAATCCTACCACCGTTACCAAGGTAACCAGAGGACTGGAACTCCATGGAAACTCAAATCCGCTCATCTTCTCCAGCAGATCCTGTGGTGGCAAAAATTATAATTTAATATTTCTGAGGATTTCCAAAGTTTCCCCTTCTGCTACATTTCAACCAGCAACTTCTATATCCGACCTTTTGATATATTTCTCCAATGTGAAGGTTTACTCATTCATCTGCATAATGTCCTGCACTTTAACTCCTGGGGCACTACCTGCCGCTCTAATATCCCATCTAACCCTATTTGATAGGTTACTTGAAAGGTAATGTCATTTAATGAATCAAATCATAGATATTGTAAGAGATTATGGTACTGTTATCCAGGAAATAAACAGGCACTATTTTGAATTGGTACCAGAGGGCTATCTCATGTTGTGATCTGTAATGGAGTCCAATCAACAGCCCTGTATAATAGGATGGTAGTGCTCAGTGGATTAAAAAAGTTTCAAAACGAGAGATTTCACATAGCAGGTGTCCAAAAAATTGAAAGTACTGATTTTTTACCCTGATGCAAATTTTCCATCACAAATAACGCCCCTCTAAAGGATTAAGCTGAGAATGTTTTCTTTGTACAAAAATTGTGATATTTCTAATTTCGTAATGAGCAAATACAAAATTCAATTTTGAGCGTTTTTTTTTTTATAATTGAAATATAAGCAAACTCAAAATCAACCTTTTCTCTCTTTCAAGCATTTTCTGCAGCCCAATACTAGGTAAGAAATTATTGAGTGTACCTAATCTGTAGGAAATTACTATTATACACAATTTTGGGGTGCTTCAAAATCTCTTGTTGTACCTTTAAAAGCTCTGTCAAAACTTTCACCTATACTATAACACATGGGATCGAGAAAAGGTACCAAAGTAACACTCTTGAATTGTGCCGATTGCCGACAGCTAACAATCTATACTAAAAATACAACACTACATTGAAAACCCCCAAGATATTGCTGCATGGTTGTCATGAATCTTTTTCTTTATCAAAATATTTAAAATAAAATTCCACCATCCAAGCTATTTTGGACATTGATCACACCAATTGGCCCTGAAATTTTGATGAACAACAATATTGATCAAGCCCTGCCTGTTAGCTTAGTTACCACCGTAAATGCAATTGATAAGCCCCACTGGGAAACTTTGCATCCTAAGCCACGGCAAGGACTTGTTTCACTGATTTCATCAAAGGTTGCACAACTTTTGTCATACAAATGAAAGGGGGTGTTTGTGTTTTTTTGCAGGCTATTGTTGACAGCAGATGGTTCAATGTGTCTTCACTACCAGCAGTCTGTGCCTTTTAAGAAAAAGTAAACAACTAATACATATTCATTCACCCAATTGTTGTACTTCATAATTAACATACTTCCATCATATTTAATTTGGTGGGTTCTGGATTTTTTATTTATTTTTGCTTTTTTTTGTTATTTTTTTGTTTGCTGTCCGTTTTTGTTTTTTGTTTGCAATGGGTAGTATTCATATGGATTATTCTACTATAGATTATCATGTGATCACTTCCATATATTGTATCCATTACTTTGTCACTCATTCATTTTCCATGTTTGTTGTGTAACAACGCTTCCAAGCTTTTTTCTTTAATTTTCAGTTTCGATGAATTATTGAGTCAGGAAAGCCTTTCCAGAGCCATATATCACCACAAGAATAATGCAAGAATAAGAATGCAAGAGTAAGAAAAGTGTCCCAAAACAAAGATTGCGTAAGTGTCCCACCTACGATGGAGGAACCGTATCAGGAACTCACTGATAATACGACTACCAATGCCAGTCAGAGCCGCGTTCATTAACATTTCATCTCTTCTTGAAGAGGGATACAATAAAGAACATCCACTACAACATCATCCTTTTTAAGGATTGTCATGGCATTTGCAATGAACCATTTTGGAAAGAAGATGGCATTAAGGGAGGGTGTATGGTGGCTTGATATTCCAGTCGTTTCTTCAATTACCCAACTCCAATTGCCAGGTTAAATATGTAAAACTTGAATGCAAACCAACTATTCTTCAATCAAGTTCAACAGGCATCCAGTATGTAATAAAATGATTTACTGCAATGATAGCATTTCATAACTTACAAGGATCGGTTGTCCCTCACATTTGCACTGCGCTATTGTTATAACAGACCATGACTTAGAGACGAGTGTCTCCTTCAAGATGTCTTCCTAGCATGAAGTGGAATAATTTCATGAAGGGGGTATCGATGCACGGAGCTTGGTCAACATCATGTCACTCATAACCTCTAAAAAAGTCCGCAAGATAAACTAGTTTAAAACTACACACTTACGTCACTTTACACTTGCCGTAAATAGTCTAAAGATAGTAACGTGACACCACGTGACACAACACAACCCCCGGAGGTTGCTCACCAGCCAAATTTAGTGCCGGTTCAAATTTGACGAATTTGCTTCAAAATACTGAATCAAGCTGCAATAGTACATTTTCAAGCTGTTTTAAGGTCAATTGGCATTTTAGTGCCGGGCGGCAAGGCCTAAAATAACCTTTGAGTGCCGTTAATTTGGCTGATGCGAGTTGCTTGCCAGCCCGGTGCCCGCCCGGCGTAGTGACAACCCTGAAACCCATGATAACGACACTTGAAAGTTAAAAAGTTATGTCACTTACAACGCAAATAAGCCAAGAAAAAACAACTACATAAGTGACCAACTTATATCACTTAGAACCTATAAACAGTCCGAGAAACTACACTGAAAATAACACAAGTTGTGTGACTTAGAACCCCCGAAAACAGGCCAAGATAAAACTCACTCATATTGACAGTTATTCACGTATAACCCCGAAAACAGGCCAAGATCACTGAAATGACACAAGTTATGTCACTTAGAACAAAAAACGGCCAAGATAAAACTACACTGAAATGACAAAAATTTTGTCACTTAGGAACCCAAAAACGGCACGATAAAACTACACTGTAAATGGACGAAAGTTATGTCACTTAAACCCCCCAAAACAGACCAAATAAAAACTACACTGAAATGAACAAATTAAATGGTCATCTTGAAAGTTGCAACCTGTAATCAGTTTGAGATAAAACTACAAGTAATGACACAGTTATGTCACTTTACAAACCGGAAATATTTCCCGAACGAAACTACACTATTATTCCAGCTTCAGGAACTTCTGAAATTAATTGATGGCACAGTCTCAATTTTTTTTTTTAAATAATAGTACATATTTTTAAATAAAAAGTAAGATTTTCTTATTAGCCAAAACTTTGGAGCTGAAAGAATGAACTCACTGTAGGGTATTTTTAACATATTACTATGAATAACAGACAAGGACAAAGGTCATACAAAATGGGTCATTGGCCCACCTTGACCAGCAACAATCAACGCGTCCAAATCGGTTTTTGTAATATAGTTTTTAACAGTCTGTATTACTATTTTGATTCCATTGGAAGAGTTTTTTTCTTAGAATTGAATGAGGCTTTGGCCGCCATCATCTTAGGTCCAACACTACTGCTGCTACAACAACGCGCCCTCACCAGCTATACCCTGCATGCCAATTTACACTCTTCATAATTCTGTTGTCCTTTCTTCTCTTACAGCTAATCCTCCATGTGTCGCAGGCTGAAAGCTTTCACCGTTTCACGTAACATCTTCTGTTCAGCTGAACAAAACAAACACTTGGTTAATTCTGTCAAAAAAAAAATGCACAATTCATGTCCCTGCCGATTTTCTGGATGACAAATATTTCTTGTAGGAGGAGCATCAAATGACCCTATAGGACCTATGACCCCACATGTGAGCCTCACCGACATCTTCTCACCTTGAGAAGCAGTCACCAAAACTGGAATTTGACTTAGTAAAAGAGCTCATAACGCTACTTTACAGTTTTACCAATGACCCACACACCCACACACAAGACACACACACAAACACACAAGGACAACACACCCAAACACAACACACCAACACACACTTTTTTTTACACACACACACCAACCGCACACACTCATTTTATTGCTCCGTTCAGTGGGGATTATAATTATGACATTGCGTGACTGCTGATTCCATCCACCATTGACTCCACTTATTTTGTTCCTTTTTTTTGCTGATTATTATTGAATATTAAAAAAGCACATATTTTCCCCCCCATATTGCCATCCCTCATCACATGCTGTTGAAACTCACAACATTTTGTAATGAAATACCTCATTGCAAGAAGGGCACACTCCTACTGTGCTAACCGGACAATAAAGCAGTACCAAATTTTAAAATCCACAGATAACATAACTAACTGACTTTTAATTAGGGTGTTAAATATGTGCTAATTAGCCACATTTTATTTTGAACTTGGTGTTTTAGTACATTACATTACAATACAAAAAACTCACACACAAATATCTCAAAGAGTACACATTTTAAGAGAAGATATTCCGTTGTTCTTTTCATCATGCTTCTCCAGAACTTTAATTGGAACAAATTGTAGCTCATGCATATCAGAGAATCTCAGACCTCTTGTCAATTCAAACTGTTTTTAAACTCATCTGTTTTTACTATCGCATTTGGTGGTATACATGTAATGTACTGATTATTTCAATTTCACTGCCTGTTCTCAGGTTTATATGTACTTTGTGTTTTTGTATTTATGTCTTTTCTATAGCACTTAAGACTTTCGTGTAAAGTCGCTCTATAAACCTGGTTTATTCTTATTCTTATTAATAATGTTGATTATAAGTCCGACAATATCCAGATATTCTCATCACTTCTAAATGATCTAGTTTAAGAAAGGAAGGGGGGATGACCCGATTTTAAGTATCTGAATTTTTCACTTGATAGAATGGTCCCCCCCCCCTTCAACCCAAAACCCCATCTGTAAAGTTTCGCATCCTGATATTTCAATCAACCAGTTTGATGAGAGATATAAAATGTCTTTTGTAATCTCTATAAGTACTCTGTAATATTGGTCGCCAAAATAGGGCACATTCGTTCCTAACATCCAAACCAAACATTCTTTAGCCCGAAGATTTCGCAAGGTAAATGAGAAAATAGTATCTTTCTTCTTCTTCAGATACGAAATTTTGACCACTTTCGTTAAATCTGGGGTTCTGGGGAGTAGGCCATTAGATCAGACCATGCCCTTTAAAATTACATACATACGGATAAGAGCAGGTTTTTTAATTTGTGTACATCTATGCAAGTAACATTTGGAACCGAAATCTCTGATTAAGTCACAATACCCTGGTAATATCTCACCACACACTGTGGTCAAGAACTCCTTACCTTTCTCTGTACCTGATTCCTCATTGATTCAGCAAGTGGGTCTGAGCACTCCAGACTGAGCCCTGTTGTTTGACGTACATCTGGCTCCATTATGCTGAGCAGGTTGGTCTTGGCTGTCAGACAACACCCACAAGACATTTCAACAGCTGTGAGAGAGAATGAGTAGAAGGTTATCATATGGGACTAATTAAAGGGGGATGAGCCTGATTTAAAGACACTATGCTCTCTATCTCTCGAGTCAATGTTTTTTTAATGACATGGAGTTAAAATGTAAAAAGTCTAACCTTAAAGGCTCGTAACTTGAAACTAAGCTACCTATGTACATTTGAACTGCATCATGAGATAGATCTCTTAAAAATACAGCTTTCCGAAGAAAAAACATGGACAGAGCTCCGCCGTTTGACAGCCCCATTTAAGGAACTGTAAGTATAGAAACTAAGTCCATATATATTTTTTTTTTAAAAGCACAAAAGTATAAAACTAAGTCTAAACTTTCAAAGCGTGAAAACTTTAAAACAAAACCACATAACAATTCTTGTTTGTAGGTCTAATATCCCTTGCACCAAGTTAAATTGTTAAAATAATCCAGAAGACCTTTAGCATACAGCCGTTAATGGATAAATCAAATAAAAAAAATTTAATGCGGGTGAACCATCCGAAAGTCGGGGAAAAACATATGTCTGAAACCCTTTGGAAACAACTTTATAAATTGAAAAATATTTCAAATCTAAGTTCTTTTATTCACTTTGTAAGATATTGCCCCTTAGTGAGCTTACTGTTCGGTATTTCCTTATTTTCTGACTTTTTATACACTTTTATTTTTAATTTTATTAAAAAAAAAAAAATTTCCGTATTTTTTTAACGAAACGTCGTCCGTATTTCGCATCATTTTCCGTACGAACAATACAGAAAATCCTGAAGTTTTCCAAGACTCTGAAAACGTCCAAATACACATGGGTACAGTTAATATTTCCTAGATTTGTGGTATTTATTTTGTACATTTAA
>JAMKCH010085849.1:0-42238 GCA_023653785.1 Ophioderma brevispina
ACACAGGAGAAAGACAAGCTACCTTATTTACCTCAAAGCCCATTCCCTTCCATTCCTGACTTTCGTATTTCCGTTGACGGTGTCATTAAGTTGCTTTCTGACCTAAATCCCCACAAAGTCAGTGGCCCTGACGGTATCCCAGCCAGGATTTTAAAGGTTGCTGCTGAGGAAATAGCCCCGGCCCTTACTATCATTTTTCAGAAATCCTTAGACACTGGCGAGATACCGTCTACCTGGCTGCGTGCTAACATATCCCCCATATTTAAAAAAAGGTGACCGCACAGACCCCAGTAATTACCGTCCTGTTTCTCTTACGTCAATTTGCAGTAAAACCTTAGAACATATTATACATTCCCAAATCATGGACCACTTCGACATCCATTCCATTCTCTCTGATAAACATGGTTTTAGAAACAAACGTTCATGTGAATCCCAACTAATACTCACAATTAATGACCTGGCCCTTTCCCTCAACAATAAATCACAAACTGACATGATCATTATGGATTTTTCAAAAGCTTTTGACACCGTCCCCCACAACCGGCTTTTGTTCAAACTCCAATATTATGGCATCAATAACAACCTTTTGATCTGGATTTCAAATTTTCTCAAGCACCGAGCCCAGAGAGTCGTTGTCGGTGGAGAACACTCGGCCTGGGCAGATGTTGTTTCTGGCGTCCCTCAGGGCACGGTGCTTGGACCCCTCCTCTTTTAGCCTACATTAATGACCTCCCTGACAATCTCAATTCCCAAGTCCGTTTATTTGCCGATGATTGTGTGGTGTACCGTCAAATCATTAACGACCTGGACCACACCCTTTTACCAGAAGATTTAAACACACTTCATAAATGGCAGGAGGACTGGCAAATGTTATTTAACGTCAAAAATGTTTTATCATGAGACTTACCCACCGTCGCAACCCCAAACTATTTAATTACACCCTTGGAGGTCATGTGCTTGAAGAAACAAAACAACATAGTTATCTTGGGGTCACAATTTCAAACAACTTATCATGGACACCACATATTAACAACATCATATCATCAGCTAACCGTACTCTGGGTTTTTTAAGACGAAATCTCTACTCTTGTTCCAAACCCATAAAAAGTACAGCCTACATTGGTCTTGTCAGACCACTTCTAGAGTACTCCAACTCAGTCTGGGATCCTTATCAAAATGAACTCATACAGAAAATAGAAAAAGTCCAGAAACGGGCTGCACGGTTTGTTACAAACACATACAGCAAATCTGTCAGTATCACCAAAAATTGTTAAGGACCTAGACTGGGATACTCTATAACAAAGGAGAACAGCTACCAGGTTAACTGTACTTCACAAGGCCAGGCAGGACCAGCTGGCCTTGCCGGTGGATCGTTTACTCCAACCAATCCTGCGTCAATCGCGGCACACTCATCCAGATACCTATCAAGTAATACAGAGCAACAAAGACTGTAATAAATTCAGCTATTTTCCAAGGACAGTTGTGGACTGGAACAATTTACCACACTCAATCATACAAATTGAATCATCCACCAATTTCAAGACTGCTGCATACGTCATGACTAGTATATCTCCATGCGCACATCATCCCTGCGTTTTTGGCTCCACAAGGAACGTTATGCAGTATCTTAACAGAAACAGAAACAGCGGGGCTCGAACCCACAACCTTATGCTTATGAGGCGAACGCTGATCCAACTGCACCACATGGAATTAGGGTATCCTCGGGTATTAGGGTTAGAATGGGGTAATGGTCTAGGGTTAGCATTAGGACTGGGAGTATAATTATTAAGTGATTCTCACACAAAGATAAAACCATTGTTCTTGTATATCTGTCAATTTTTGAAGTTGCTGTGGGTGAATAACTAAGACAGAAATAAAAAAAAAATCAATTTTTAAAATGGAATGATAAGACCACATTATACAGCGCGAATATTGAGCTTTTTAAGTGCTTTCCACAAATGAATTTGCAATATTTTTAGTAAATGGTAGTGTTTCCAAGATGAAATTATTTTCACTCTCGCAGACTTCGTTTACTTTCAAAATGACTTTGCCGTGTACATATGGTCTACTTTGCTTATACATAACATTAAATGGAAACGGGTATTTGGGTGAATGTTCCTATATTGATTCTTTATTCCAAAATTTATGTGTGTGACCACGAAGCGATTTCGCACAAAAATACACTTTGTCATTTTTCAGAGAGATAACAATGGCTCAGAAACTGCCATTCATTACCGTATATATTCAAACTGCCATTCATTAATTGTGGATTATCAATTAATGCAATGTGCTTCATGAATGTTCTTTTACTAGAAAAATGAATTTCCTAATTTTTTAAGATAGGCGAGTGAATTTTAACACGTCCGGTTTCTTTTCTAGCCTTTTCCCCTCAAAATTTGGCAAGAGAGTATAATGTTAAGCAACTTTAACACACTCCAAACATTACCATCATGTGTATGTACATGTATATAACATCATGTTTTTGTTATGATAGATTTAAAAATAAAAGTTGCATTATATTGACATGGGAAATGACTACCAACCTGCAGTGACCTTCACCGCAAAAATGTCTTAAAGTGAAAACAAAGGTGATTTTCTATGCTTATTTTGCAATATAAAACATAGGCAAAATTTATATTTTGCTTTAATAGGAAATTAAATATTAGAATTTTTGTACCAAAGAATAGTTAAAACCAGCTACGATTTTTGAAATAGCCTTTATTGAGGATATCATAGGGAGCATAAACAACAACAAAGCTCTAACATCAAAACATATTGAAATATCGGCGCGAAATTTTACAGATGGTTTTAGGGTGAAGGTCCTTCTATTAAGAGGAAAACATTACATACTTAAATCGGGCCACCTCCTTTAAATTGAACAATGACTAAATTCCAATGAAGGCAATTTCGTAATCGAATTTGCCTCAAACGTTGGATATTTATATCGTCTAAACTCTTGGTCTAACTTGCTATATCTCATTTGCATGTTCGATCAATTCTGCAAGGGGATATATAGTGTCATGATCACGAAATACATTTTTAGATATATTTTAGCAAATAAAATAGATAAAACAATATACACTACATGTTGCAATCTCCTACTTCCCGGAGAAGCCGTTACATTTAACACTTAAAGTGTGTGGTGGGGGGGGGGGGAGGGGGGTTGAATTATTGCAGTAAGGTCCATTTCATTATGCGTGAATATCTTCATCCGTTGTGTCCCTTTAACGTGACACGTATTATTCACATTGATTTGTATGTAATTGTAATCAAGACTAATGACGAGGGAATCGTATAAGTTGCTTGTTTCATTCGGGAATATAAATCCTCTATTTCAAAACTCGCCACTGTATTCCGGTTGCATTGAAGTTAGTGTAAAGAAGAAGTGGGAAAATACAGGGGTTATTATAAATATTGTATGGTTATAGTGTTCCAATGTTTTCAGTGAATGTATTGTGTTGTCAATTTTTAAATACCCTCAAACTGCCGATCGTCGCCTTGACTGTAAAAGTGTTGATTAAATACATTTTACTCAATTTTGATTAAAGTTAACCCTTCTGTTGTGTAAAAATCTTAGTGTATTTGGGGGCGCAACGAAACGGAAACCATACTCAGGGCACCCATTGGATTACACGCGTTTATTTACGTCTTGTACATACCCCTTGACGTACATGATGGAAATATCGTGTACACCGATGGGTGCACCTCCTGGTCGTTGTTTCATTTCGTTGCGCACAATACAGTAAGTGTTCCATTAGAATTTGAGTAAACCGTACGCAAAGGTGAAGTAATATTTCACTCTCCAAGACGTAAGGGTTTACTCAACTTTGGCCTAAGTTGTACTCAAGAATAGGATTGTTTCCTTTATTAACATGAGAGTAAACTATTTTTAGAGTATACTGCCACAACTCTAAAACATTTTGAGTGCTTTTCATGAGAATTATTGTTCCTATTGACCCCCCTGTTATGCGTTTAGTGTGAACTGTGTTATAGGGGAAAAGTCAAGCATCTACGTGTACTATTTGTGCCATATATTGATACCTGCTTGATATCTCGATCATTAGGGACGTAGGACAAATTAATTAGTGGAGAGCTGTTATCAGATTACAAGATGACGTGTGCTTATTAAAATTGAGGCTATTCGGATATTCTCATGATAATATGCAGAATAGGGAACAATTAAATTTTTTTCACTAAATAAATATCCGTATAATCATGCAGTTTTTTGGCTCTCCTACTTGAATGGAAAGTGACTACGTTTTATATACTCAGGGCATTTGTGATATAATATTTTTGAGTCAGTAAAATTGCGAAAGATCATTTTTCCACCTGCAAATGCCGATATTTATACTTTGCCTCAATTATAACGTCATCATGACGGCATAATGGGAATGTTGGTTCTTATTTGCTACCAATAAAAAGAAACTCTATAAGCAATAATATCCTAAACCATTTTTTTATATAGCGCCCTTATCCCCTTACCCGGCTCAAAGTGCTGTTGCAAATTATTATGACGCCGCCTTCAAGAAATAATCACAATCATTTCGCGTTCCATCTACGTGGCGGCTCAAAGACATGCCTTACAAGCACACAAGCCAAAGGCACTTCACTTGTAATATTTCCAATAACAGCTCCCCAGATTTCGCTTGGGTCGAGAGGTCTTGAGATAAGTATCCTTGCCTAAGGGAACACGCGTTGACCATATTGGGTTCGACAACGCCCTTATCAAATCTCTCAGTCACCCCACCTCTGTAATTAGTCATAAACACCAGGTTTTATGATTTTTGTTAACGAAGATATAGCTTGTGGGGTCGCTCTTCTTTTGCCATTGAAGACGAATCAACCACAATACTTCAGTACCAGTCAGACAGCCGGTCACGCTTTGTGCCTGCAAAGGTCACGATGTCCAGTGCCGAATCTGTGGCGAAGTTTCCGAAATGAAGCTGACAAATATTAGATGCGCTAAAATGAGTCATGAATCTTACTTTTTTTCTTTGCCTAGCGTTCAGAAAATTTATATTCTAATATTATGTTACACAGTTGTTTTAAAACTGTATTCATTTTATAAGATTTCGCGTTGTGTCCCCAAAGAAACCGTGGACCTGGTTGTTTCCGACAGGTTCTGGCCGCAAACTGAACATCGGGCAAACTGTTAAGATATGTGGCTTCCTATGTGCCCAAAATACTTGGTGTCCAACGCTTTCCTTGTGTAACAAAATGAATGTATAACAATCTACCAATATTATATGGTGTCTGAACCCAGTTCCGTTTTTAATCAACTCATCATTTCGAGTATAATCGTCACGAATCTTCCAAACAACCCAAGCGACCATAAGCACATTTCCGAGATTTCGGCGATTTAACGTTTTTTGAATTATGAACTTGCGTATCTAAAATTTGAAAACATTTTCGGAAATGATTTTATGTGACATTGAAACGTTTCTCTTCGTTTGAGCACGCTTCATTTCAGTATCCGTTTTGTTGTTCCTGTAAAATTAAATTAACAACGTGATTGGTCTGTTGCAAACACTAAAAACGTCCTCTGTTTCTATGTCCCAGGGACGAAATGCACATTGAGCTTTTGGCGTACTCAATGGTCGATCGATCGCATCAGGCGGTGGGTATCAACATTTTAACGTCACACCTATTATGTCACGGCAGTGTTTGTTGCCTCCATTATTTTACAGGAAGGTGAGTTAGAACAATAACAACTCCATTCTTAATGTACGAATGGAACTTTGTATTAAGTCTCCATTCGTACCTTTACGAATGGATTGTTTGTTCTAACCTACATCTTTATGCAAAATAAGGAGTTCTGAATAATATACGGTATATAATACCAAACCAACTATTGAAAATATAATAGTTGCCTTAAACACTATTAAGTACACTCAACAGAAAATCCCCATCTAGGCCTATATAATCATATAAAAGCGTGTGTCCAATTGCATTTAAATTCCATTTGAGTGTATAAGCCGGCCAGGGTGGTGGTATTTTTTCCTTTGTTTGTGTTTTTTATTTCTGGCTTTTATTTTTCTCTTTTATTATATTTTTTTGTCGTTTTCGTTTTGTTATTTTATCATCGCGCATGCATCAGTGTTAAAAATTGTCAGTTTCATTTCAATTTTGCGTATTGCTATTTGTGTAAATACGGTAAGGTCTTAACAGGTATTTTATTTCATATTCATTTTTAATCTTTATATTTTTTTTGTTTTTGTTTTAGTTTGTTTTTGATTTTTTGGTAATTAGGCCTAAGGACTGTTTTACCAACTACTCACGTTTTAGTTTGATCTTGAGCTTATCCTTAACTTTGTAAAAATTTCTTACATCTTGAAGATCCCTTTTAATTGTGAAAGAGTAAAACGATTTTAAAATCACGATGTGGGATCATCATTGAATAAAATTCTTCAGGTATAAACATGAGGAAATAACACTACTCAAGTGTTTTAGAATTTTCGTTGTAACTTTTTTTGAAACCCGCTCTAGTTATCAGTTACAACGTTGTAAACGGACGTTTAATCTAAAGGTAGCGGTCAATACTTATTCGAGGAGGGCAATGAAAATCTTCATTTGTTTTCCAAATTAATTTTTCTTGAATTTTGGAGATTTTCTCATGTAAATGTTCATGTTCGCCCTCTCTCCCTGATGAAAAGTTTCATATTCCACCCTCTTGCTTATAATTTGTTTTTTTTCGTATTCCCCCCCTCAAATCCTCATTCCCCTCCTCCTCCATAATAAACCTCAAAACACTTATGATTTATAGCGTGACTGGTAAGGGAAACCATTCGATTCACTGGCTTGAAGAATATCAATATAATAAGATACTGATACTTACCAAAGAGTTTGAAATTGACATAGGCCTAACCTTTTCTTACTTCCGTCTGCGTCATAATACAGATTTAGCATATTATCAGTAGAAATGTTATTATTTCAACAACTGTGTCAGTTTGTCTCTTCTGTTTACGCTTTTTCCATTTGCTAACTCGCTAGTTCAATCAACACTCCAATAATACTTTAATAAATCCCAGATTCAAATCAAATCAAATCAAATTTATTTCTCTCACATAAAATAGACAACATATACAATATTATCAGATAGCACTATTGCGAATTGAGATGAGGACGCTGCTAAACGCATAGCGTTGAGTTGCAGTGGCCCGTGATTCAAAGGTTCAACATAGATTGTATCTACAAACATTACCAGGAACTCACTAATATGAAATTACAAAATTAACAAAAAACAAAAACATTGGAGTTGCATTAATTGCAATATTAGATAATATTGAACTGTATAATCTAGTACAATTGGGGGAAAGGGCCGGGATTTAAACCGGCAATAAACACACTGTACTCTTTTTATAAGTCAACATGAAAACCAGCCAAATGACAATGCTGTACGACTAATGCCAACAAATGACTAGACAAGACGAACAAGACAAACGAGAACAGACCGACTGTATATTTCCTATTTTCAAAAAAAAAAGCCAAAGTTGAATGCAAGAATTAAGTTATGGAGATAGTTCATGTTATAGAAACTGTGAGTGTATTTTTAAGTTAGTTTTAACTGATGCAAAGGACGGAGAAATTTTAAAGTGAGCAGGTGGTTTTCCAAAGTAGAGGGCCTTGAGACTAGGGGGTGTTCCGCCAAAAACAGTTTTTTCTTATGAAAAAGTCGTGCCATATCTTGTATTTATAGTGAATAAGAGGGCGTGTCATGTTAAAAAAAGTTCGTCCCGATTCTCCCGATTTGGTTGGGTCGATTCCTGTTGTAGTGTTTTTAATCTCTAGCTTTACTGTAATATCCAGAAATGGCACAGAATTTGGAGAAGTAAATATTCCACATCATATGATCCCATTCCGTTTTTGTCCAATCAATGTATTAATCGTAGTATCGTATCCTGTGTTTCACTGGAAGTTCATAAGTGTAACTGTAATAAAATTCCAACAGTAGCTTGCCAACAATCAATCATCATAATTGGCACCAAAACATGGTGTATAATGTAGTCGGGTCTCTTCCGCTTGAACCCGACTTTAAATACCATTTGGGAACGTATATACTCCCATGATGCTTCAATATTAGTTTTCAATTAGTAACGACCCAAGTTTCGGTTGCGTATCTGTGTTTCACGGATAAAGTTCAGTGGTGTTTTTAAACTTGCAATAAAAATCCATACATGGTCCACGCGAAAACATTGCAATTCAGATTCCAGAGCCTTATTACCACGCACTCCAACTGACAATGTAACACCGAAACTACACTAGTGGGTTTGAACTCTATTCTCGCATTTGAATCTGCAAATTTCATGGACATTTAATGGCACTATGAAACTTCCTGGCGCAATTACATCCCCAGATTCAGTCAATTTTAACACGTATTAGGTGTTAAGGCGGTGTTTAGCGTTGTATTGTTTAAGCTATCATTTCTTATCTCTGGCATGATCTAGGTCTGTCCAAAAAGGCTATTGGTGCCAAAAATGGGTGCGTCCTAGGTGTGCGTTAATAGCCTGTTTTTTCAACGACATTCGTGCAAAAAAATACGGCTTCCGTTCGCCTCAGCCGTATTTTATTTTGCCCGACTGTCGGAAAACTCGGCTATTAATCCTTATCTGAACATACTTGTTGGGCCTTGGAGGGCGCTAAAATGACTATGCTTTTGTACTGTTTTAAAGGTGCATTGTCTCTTATACAGGCAAAATATGTGCCGTTGAAGATAGAAAAGAGAATGATGCGGTCTATAAATTTTTAACTTTGTAGTAAATTATTTAATCAATATTTAATCTCAATTAAAATATAATACATCAGCTATAATATATAACAGTTAATTATAAATATACAATTTTTTAATTTGAATGGAACTGTAAAGATGATTTTACCTGAAAATCAGCGTAATTTAAAATACAATTTCTTTAAAATTATAGCATTTTTTCTGGTAAACATTTCATACAGATGTCCCATTGAAATTCATAATACTGCAAGTCGATAATGTTGATGCTCGAAAAAAATCGAATAAGCTCCAGGTGTAGCGTCGTTTTATACGCCTGGTAAATTGGAACATAAATTTACAGTATGTTGCTGTATTCCAAATTGTAGCACATCGGCCCCCATTGTAGGTACACTATGGACATCCACAGCGTATGTCTAGCGTTTTAAACCCTGGGTTTTGTGAATTATGGGACATAACTTCATAAACGTTAAGTGGAAGAAGTTGTGATGTATCTGTTTATTGCTTGAAGGTGTCTATTTTGATACTTTTTTTTAGAGTAAACGATCAAAGATCACTAATTTATCAAGAATAAACTTTATCTTACTATCCAAATCAGTTATATTATGTATTAATTTACGAGCGATTTTCGGACGAAATCACTTTAAATTCGAATAATCGACACCTACAACACGTGTTTATAATGATTACTGTTATGTTGCAGCCTACATAACTAAAACAACCTTTAATCTATGTTCTTTTACATTTATAGTATTAAATTTTCATATTTCACACTGTCACTGGAAATAATACCAGATTCATGTAGGCTTACCACTTTCAAGTAACGAAAACCAAGGAAGAGTATATTAGCAATTAGTGTCACATGACGTATCTAAAACTCGGAAAAATAAATGACTTCGGAGTTTATATCAGCCCAATTTGAATGAAATTGAAATATTCCCATGGCATCTTATTTAATTTTTGTCATCAACAGATATCATTGCGTATATGTTTCACCTTTGGAGTCATAGCACTCTTCGAGTAGTTGCTCTCTATACTTCTGTGGTTGAAAACTTTCTATGATCAAAAACTAATCATTTTGAGGTTAAGATGGCATTTTTGCCGACAGACTTCTGACGTTTTGGATTTCATCAAAGTGCCATATTTCTGATTATCAAGGGGTATTTATTGAAAATGCAGAAGGAGAATTTTCTCATGTTAACCATTTTGTTATTGGAATGAGGAAAATTAATTTCCGATATCTACCAATAAGCTAATCGGTTGCATTTATTTTATTGATAATTTCAATGAGTAATGCTTATTTAATGTAACCATTACTCATGTCTTTTTATTTGAGATGCTGAAAATTGAATGATAATTGTTTCTACATGTACTCAAACCAATTACTTTATGCGCTTATTTATAAACAGAGATAAATTAATCAAATTAGTGAAATTATTAATCAACTAAGATTTGCGGAAACTCAAAATAATATCGTAGGTATGTGTGGAACATATGGAAAGAAAAATAGGAAAACGAAAAAGATTTGATGTTCTCTTTGTTTTACATGTCATTTCTTGTCGTACCCCTCGTCTAAAGTGGTTAGCACCTCCTTCCAGGTTTGCCCCGCCTAGCTGTAGCCCTCTTTTGGTGCCAGCTATTAACGTAAATTGTCAATTGACATATTTTGTCGCTCCTTTTTATATCCAAACAAACAATCCCACCGGGGGTAAGGAAATATAAGGTGATCCCAAAGAAAGGTTAGGAAGACACATTTTATGATGGGAATGACCTATTTTTAATAGAGCGTATTATGCTATAATACGGTGTTTGGGTCGGTCATACAATTTGCGAAATATCATTTCCACCCTATAATTCCATTAATTTTCGCCTTTCCTCAACTTGACGTCATAGGTGACGTCAAATGGGGATTTTGGTATTATTTTTGGTACAAATAGCAATAAAGAACGCTAAGGCTAATCCTTTTGGTCCCAAATTTACAGGAATCGGATGTTCATACGAAAATCACAGGGGGTGGTAACCACCCACCCCCTTCGGGGAGTTTTTGTTTAAAAATGGCCCGGGTAGACGAGGGTTAAGTTTGGCTGTAAATTTAATCATGTAAGTAACTTTTTAACAGGTATGCCTATCTACTATGAACTAAGAATCAAACAGTGGGACCCCCTGATTGAACCCAATACCTATAACCACGAATACTATGCTACCATAAAAGGAATATAATACGACATTGAATTTATGTATATACATTATTTTCCTTTCAAATTAATATATTGTAAATTAAATGGACAAATATCATACCAAAACGTGAAAAGGGTTCAACAAGAGGCTTTTGAACTATCTATAAAAAAATTGAGAGTGAAATAGGCTACTACATGAGTGGTTGTTTAGGTCCTTTCTGGGGTAAATTTTTCTTGTTGTTAAACTTTGAATTACCAACTTAGCGGATTTGAATCTTTTACTTTATGACAACTTCACATCCATTAATTTGCAGCAACAGGGGTAAGAACTGAGTATTCGGTTATTATTTTTGCACAATTTACCGTAACTTAATACATGGTATGTTTGTTTTATCACTTCTCAAATTAAAAAGGATTTTGGTGAAGATCTCATGAAACGTATAGTTGCAGCATCATTACAAAAAAAAGATCCTTTAAACATTATGTCATAAACCATAACAATAATAAATAAAACCGACTGGCGCGATTTCAAAACTGAAAACTGAAGGCTCCTTTTTACCGTTCTCCTCGCCCGGATTCGCGTCGCTTAGACAGCAAGACATTTTAACAATCTCCGTCTGTAAAGAACACATGCATCTAAAATGCATATTGTTGTTTTATACCACTACTAACATGCATCTTGTATTTACGAAATAACGGTGCGCTTCACAGTAAAAAAAGATAGTAAAAAAGACAATACTTGACCGTATTAAAAATAGTAAAATATTATATATTACGACTAAATTTCTCAGAGACTGCTCGAATTTGAAACTTTGAATTATATCACTTGTTAACACTATTATGATTCTCAATTATAAGTCTTTACATGAAAATAACTGTAAATATTATAGAAATACTGGAGCAATTCTGCCAACAAATCCCATAAACCATAGCTTTATATGTCCATTCAAATTTACTTAACTTACTTTATATTATACAGTTTATGCATAGTTTTTGACCACAATTAACTGAATTTTACAGTATATATCACCGTAACGTTTTGGTTTTACTTGGTTGAGTCGGCCTCTAAGTTAGGATGTGCGTCAGTGCTTTTTTTATTCGCTACACATTCACAATCTCTTTATAACTCGCAAATATATATTTTTCAGTGTTTTGATTGAATCATTTTTACAGTATAACTGTAATTGTTTCACAGTATTATTCGGCAGAATTTGCGTCATAAAATACTGGAAAAATTTTATAATTTACCGACACATTGTACTAATATCAACTTCGATCAGACTTCTATCCCCCCCCCCCCCGTGTTGATCAAGCGAGAGATGATCTCGCAGTATCCCATTGATCGACAGCAAACAGACGAATGCATATTTGTCTGTTTTGAAGACTTTCATTGGCGTTTGGTATGTTTTCCACCCCAAAGTGAAAATCTATTTAATCTAAAATTGGAATGTTATTTTTGCTCAATATTTGGTATATAAAAGAGCGTGTATATAGACGGTAGTATCATAATATCAAAAAACTCAATTTTCGCGGCCAAAATGGTTGATTGTCCTGTTTGGAAGACTCCTGACGATATATAATTTCATTACCCACGTTCTTCAAGATTAGTTTAGAGCAAGGTTAGTTTCTTTCCAAATGTTAATTGGCCACAATGACTATTTTTAGAGACAGACTGAAAATTCAAGTTTTGAGTGAACAACACATTGAATGTTTCGCGTTTTGGTGCCCTGAAAATTCCAAGTTTTGAGTGAACAACCATGATGGTTTGTGTTTTTGGTGGCCTTTGATTTTTTTTGCGTTTTACAAAAATGCTGATTTTCTTTGTCTATCCACCCTCGGATTCAGAATCAGCTGATCCTTGTCACGAACCGTTCAAAATATTATTATATCTAATAAAACAAGCTAGTTGATATTAGTTATCACATGAATCTGTAGCCTGGTTAATAGGTCACAGTTTTAAGGAAAAAGAACTGTTTCGTAAGGGGGGCCTCATCTCTTCTGATACATGCCTTATGAATTCGGAAACCTTAACGGAAACACCCAAAATAACACTTAATATGGTAATGTAAATGCTGTCCCCGGATTATTATTTTCAGGTTTATGAATACGCACTGGCCCCGGAATTTTACCAACCCTCGTCTACCGAAGCCATTTTTTGTAACAAAACTCCCAGGGGGGGGGGGTGGTTACCACCCCCCGGATTTTTACTGAACACCCGTTCTTATAATTTTGGTACCAAAGGATAGCTTAGAGTTTCTTGCTTCTTTCTATTGGTGACAAAACAAGTCTACATCCCCATTATGACTTCACACATACGTCATATGTTGAGGAGAGGTATACAAAAATACTGACTATAGGGTGGGAAAATTGATATTTCGCAATTTTAAGCGACTCAACACCTTATTCATAGCTCTAAAATGCTGTCGTTAATATAAAACTAGTCATTTTTCCCTCAAATAAGTCAAAAACCGCATGCAGATCTGATTTTCCTAACCTTTTTTCGAAAAATTTGAATTTTTCACTGTGTGTGTCTATGGAAATGGCATTTTGCTAGCATGCGAGACTTTTATGCGTCATTGTGACGTACTGCTAGGCAATGTTGTACTCATTTTGGTATCAATGGAAAGAGGAGGACCATAGCTTATCTATTGGTACCAAATCAGTGTAATGTGTGTTCCTGTGTTTTGTTAGGCCCATGTTGGTACTTCTCTCCGAAGGGGGGGGGGGATGTTTAACCACCCCCCATCCTCACGTTGGGATCACCGTGTATCTTCTATACCCCGGTGATGTTTGGTTTTTGGATTAAATGAAGCGGAACATGTCAATTGACAATTACCTAAATAATTTGGCACCCAAAAAAGGGGGTTTTAGCAAAGCCTGGGAAAAACCTGAAGGGGGTGGTAACCCCTCGCCCCCCCGGTGACAGGTGTTAATGGGTCCCTCACGCACCAGCCTTAGCATCCACAGGGACACATCGTTTATTTTTCGAAAACAAGACCAAAAACAAAACAAAATAAAACACGCAAAAAATAGCCCATACAAACAACACAACAAAACCTACAAAAACAAAACAAACGAGGATTAACGAGGATTTTAAAAATGCCACCTTAGCTATCACCATTGATTATTCCTCGTTTTGCTTGTCGCCAGGTATTTTCTAAATCCTCAAACTGCAATATACCAATGCGTCGACCTCCTGTTTCTTTCTTCCCTCTATTTTGTAATCGCCAGTTTCATGTGGATGTGGGGTTTGGGGTGGTGGCATATGGAGGAGAGGAGGGGCGTAGGAGGAGCAGTTACGCGAAAGATACGCAGGATGTAGAATTCTTCAATTATGTTATTTGTAATAAAACAATCCATTTCATTCAGGAAACAGGGACACAAAAGTAAAGCAATAACAGTAAGTTTTTTGAAGGCGGCCCCCCCCCCCAATTTTCAAAATTTGAGATCAAGCTTCACAAGACTTTGTGTATATCAACAAGTTCGCCGGATTCTGATAGATTTCCCTAAATATGCCTTGCTGGAAGACAAGGTCTTCGATTTCCCGTATTGAGGGAATAACACAGTATTTTTAAAACGTCATTAGCACTACTTCAGGAGCTAGATTATAGACGTCACGAGAGTGGATGAACACAGTTTGGCGTGAAAGCTTTAGCTTCCTGCTTAGCAATAAAACCGAATGACTGATGTAATCTGTGCGAGTTGTCAATAAAATGCGTTCCATATACTGAGACACAACTCACGGAAGTACTTCGGACACCTGTTTTACTTGCAAAAATATTTTAAATATATTTATTTCAAATTTTAGCAAATTCCGAAATATAATTCTTCAATACACTTCAAATCATTTGAGCTCAATTATCTAAAGTGGCCTAAACCAACTTATTGGCATTTCCCATAATTATCCTGCCGAGCACATCTTATGCCTCCATTTTAATCTAAATTGAATACACAATACTTTGTTCTGGATTCAGAAAGAATGAATTTAGGTTAACTTTACAGTCCAGGTAAACTAATTTCAGGCGACTTCAAGGGAACCAATTTAGGATGTAACATACCTTGACATAGAGTGGCGCGGTTTTTATGTTTCAACTTTTAGAGTTAATTTTACCTCTGTGGTTTTAACCGGCTATATGTTCTGTCGAGTTCTAATTTCACCAGTGCAAGTTGAAATAGTTATCACGTTAACAGAGTCACGGTAGTTAAGATGTAAAGTTCATTCGCCCCGTATAAAAACATGGCGAAACCCGTTGTACAGTAGAACCAAAAGGGTTGTCCAATTCACCAAATCACGTTGTAGTTCACACAGAGAAGTAGTTACCTCAGGAAAATCTTGCCAAGCAAATTAAACACAAAAGCCCAGTGGTGGTAGACTGTAAATATAAATTTCAGAAAACACAACGATAATAAGATCTACCATTTCACCACTAGTTGACTTGATTAACCCTATGCTCTTGATAAGTTACATTCTATATACATTTTCTACCACCAATGATTTCAAATTATATTCTCGTAAAGTTGGTGCCACCTGTAGTTATATCAATAATTTGTTTCAATTCCATATAATTATAACTTTCAAACACTAGAAAGTTCCAATATCGGTTTGGCGATGACCAAATTACACAACCATATATCAAACCATAATATCAAATTGTAACGATGGTTCAATCCAATATCACCCTATCCAGCACATCTGGTTTCCATCATGATTTTATCCACTTTTAGTTCCCTTAAAAAAAAAATAGATTGATTTGACTATGAAAACGGAATCCCAAAATTGGACATTTTCTACTTTAAGATCAATTAAAAAACCAAGATTAATGTATTACAAGATTCCAGAATATAATTTAGGTCTTTAAACACTTGCAGACGCGCCCAAGCACATCGGCTCCGACCACCATCCGGCTACACTTCTCCATCGTGTAGACGCCTTGGTGTGGGTCCATCACAGCCCCTCCCAGCTTCCGGGAAAACAACTGCTGCCCAGGTTTAATTTTAAAATAACCCGCACGCAGGTGCCTAATTCCAATTAGCCTGTGTACTTGGACACAACATTGAGCAGAATTGAGCATTGCTAAAGTGCCTCGTAAAGACTAATTATATTCTTGAATGACAAGAAAAACTCTCGTGCGGGCCACGTACTGTTCGAAACAAAGCGACTTGGACATGATACCGTAACTATTTTACACTGCACAGAGCTGATCGTCGCTGGTCGAGAAGTGACAAGACATTCACTCTGACATGACGCTGCTAGAATAATAAACGGGGCACGGCCAGTACCGCGTCAATAACAGAAACATTGCTTACTTTAGATATTTTCTTTGAAAAATACCATCTAGGTGACAATTGATCCCCCTTCGAAGAATCTATAATATAGATTTACTCCGAGATTAAACAGAATAATAATTAATACCAAATTTAAACATCATTTTTTTTTACAGAGAACCAAGTTATGCACCTGCAACCAATTAAATATCCAATCATGAATTTAAAGGCTATTTCAATATCACGTTGACCTAATCACACCTTACTTCGAAAATTACCATCACGCCCTACTTGGTTCTTTTGCGTAGCGGTAGTCACCGGCTCATAAAGTCTGCCCCGACTCTACATTTTGACCTTCCCTTTGATTTACCTCTAGTCGTCTTCGAAAAGGTTGAGAGTCAGTGTCCCGCGCTAATCGCCCGTTTGCTATTTTGGACTCTTGATTCACTATAAAGGCTGATGGACCTGTTTGCCATACAGATACACGCTGAATTTCTGGATGGCCCAGATAATGGCGAGACATTTCCTCCTTTTTCCCTGTGGAATAAGCTCGCTGGCACTTATTCAGCTTCTTGCTGATGTAAGCGACAGGAAATAGCTGTCCATTAACGTCTTGTAACCACCCTGCTGCTTTGCTCCGATAACCAGTCTCTGAAGCATCGCTTCTGAGGACAAATTCCTTTGTCAGATCAGGTAGGAAATGTAGACTTGGGAGCTTGTTAACTTATCCTTCCAGGTTTGGAATGCTCTCACTTGACTTTCTCCCCATTCTATTTTGTTACGGTAGCATTTCTTATGGAAATCTGTGAGAGGACAGCTATTGCGCACAGTCCTGGAATGAACATTTCTTTAAAATCCAGCCAAACCAGAAAAGATCTAAGAACCTGAGTTTTGGTTTCCGGTGGCTTTGCTTGCCGATTGCATCATCTTATCAGGCTTTGGGCGATTTTCCCACCTCCAACAAATATTGTCCTAACTACTCGACATCTTCATAAGCTATGTAGCATTTGGACGGTTTTGCTGTCAAATGAGCTTGTCGTAATCTCTTTAGAACTTCTGTGAGTGTTCCTCTCTCCACGTGTTCTTCCCAAGTGCCGGTGTGAACCAGAATATCATCTATGTAACTGTCTACGTTTTTGAGACCTTTCAGTAGTTCCCACATCCCCCCATCACTCACGTCTGCACAATGTAGCCCCTGAATTACTACTCCAAACGATTTGTATGAAAACGTAGGCCGCTATGCGTACAAAAACGAAACAAAACTTCTTTGAGGACTCATCCATTGGGACCTGCCATATCCTTTGGAACAAGTCTTTTTTGGTGACTATTGGTCCCCGGGAGAGCTTTGAGAATATCTATCCTTATCCGGCACCGGCTCTTCATCAAAAACTATCTGGCTGCTAAGTCCATATCCACGCAACTTCGATTGTCCTCCCTTCCGTATGAGCAAAATACAATGGGAATGCGTATGGGCTAGTTGCTCTTTGAGATACACACCCATCTTCAGCATATTTTCTATGTCTTGTTGGATCCTTCTCTAATGCGTGAGGTATCTCACAGGGTTAGAGCCCGGACATTTGTTTCATAGCCGCCATATTGGATTTGTTAACTGAAAAACAGTAATTTTACTGCTTTTTAACCCAGGACATTTTGTCTTCAATTGTTTTAAGTCTGTAATTAAATTGTTGCTAACATATCTTTCAATAAAACATGATAATTTGCTGCTTCAACTTAGTTATCATTTTCTGGCCATATTAGTTAAGGGCTATATACGGCACATATCATAGCCGCCATATGGGTTTTTACAGCAAATTTCAAGGGGTAATTTTTTTCTTCAATTTCCAAAAAATTTCTAAGCAATTCTTAACATTTTTCAATTAAGACATAGTAATTTCATGGCTTCGACTTAATTTATCGCTTTCTGTCAAAACTGATACAAGTGGCTGAACCGTCGATGTACACCAACGGCTGGATGGGATATTGGACGACTACGATTGGGAGTCTCATCTGAACCTACTAGTGTGGTGTTTTCCCCAACTTGGTCTTGCCAGGTACATCTGTAGATTGCTTTTGAAGTTTCCCAGGATACGTTTCAACTGCATCATTTGTGTATCGTCCAAGTCTGGATTGATATGAACATCCTTGATGCTCTCTTGGCAATCAGAGGTGGGAAGATACATTTCATCATACCAAGACGTATTGGTCTCCTTCACAGAGTCATTTACTATCCTTTCTTCGTGACTGCGACGGTTGAGAGCTAATCTTGTTTCTTGTTCCTGTCTGATAGATACAAGCTGATGCTTTTTCTGTTCTACTATGAGACTCTTTAGTATTTTTGCATGGTATGTTTGACAACGATGAACCTAGGTCTACTTTTTAGTTCATGGCTTGATCTTTTCCTATAGTTTATAAGGCCCCTCCATGCAATCAGAATCTATTAGTGTCGTTATGGATTAATAGCTACCCGCCCCCCTCGTCACCAACCTCAAATGACCTCTCCAAGTTCTCTGTTACACGCCCAATTTCTTCATGGTAGTTACCACACAGCTTACTACCGAGTAGACCTGGATTACCCACCCACTAGACGTTCACTCGCCGGCCAGATTCCGTGTATGGTTTTTTTTTTTGCCGCATAGACTGATAGTGTACACACAGCAACTGTCTGCACCATTGTGGAGTATCTGCGTGGTTACAACCGGCTCTCAGCGCTCGCGTATTTTTTTTTTTTTCTCATGCCGATTTTGTTTTTTTGATATTTTTTGGCATAATCTTTATGTGCTTTTTTATTACAAGTTCGTACTTATGTGTTTTGATGATGCCCGAATTTGAATTCGTATGATTTTCCTAAAAAAAACGTTCAAAAAAATGCTAAACGAGCCCAAGTGTATAGCGCCCTCATTTCATGAATATTTTCATCCACTCTCAAAATGGCGCGTGGTAACCGCGGGGTAGCTACCTGTAGCTCTTGCGTGTCTTACTCCGTAACGGTCCTACCTCCTACTCAACGTCCACCTTCTCTCCACCTAGTGGCAACTACGGTAGCCATTTGGGAGGTAAAGCATAGTAAGCCACGTTACTGTTATACCTAATAATGTGGTGTACCTTACTTTAGTTAAGCCCCCTATCTTGCAGCTACCTGCCTCGCAATTAGCCCAGTGTGTACTGTGTCCTATCTTGCCGCTGTAGACAGTGTATCTTGCCGTCTGGCTATACCACCTGAGTAAGAATCCGGCCGGGTATACGAGTATTGTTTGGCTTTTTGCACGGGCTTAGTTCTCTCTGGCCAATTTGCAGGTTCCTTCTATTCGTTCCTGAGATCAACAATGTACTGGTATGATGTCTTTGTTTCAGGTCTCTGATTTTCACCAGTCCATAGCTCCTTCAGATCAATCATGGGACCACGTACGGTGCGTCCAAAAAGAAGTTCGAAGGGGGAAAAGCCCGTACTTTCCTGAGGTGCCTCCCGATATACGAATAACAGTGGGGCAACATCTCTTCCCATCCTTGTGAAGCTCCTTTGGCAATCCTTGTTGAGCATCTGTTGAGAGTAACCATTATCCTTTCGCCAGGCATTAACCCATAGCGTGGTAGGGTTATGTAGTGAGCCTGCGTATTGATAACAGTCGACTCACCTCTTTCGATTTTGAAACAAACTTGGAGTTCCCAGTCTGATAAACTTCACGTGTATACCGAGACGGCTGTACATGGTCAAAGAGCTCCTGCTACCTACTTCAGTATCTATAGTCTTCAATGGTATTGCTTCGGGTATCGCGTAGCAAAGTCTACTAAAACCAAGCTGTATCGATGACCCCTGTCTGACGCTGGATTAATCGGACCTACGATGTCCACAGCTACTCTCTCGAATGGCGATTCAATGAGAGGCATGTCTATGGAACTTTTGCGATGTTCCCTTTGGTATGTTACGTTGACACGTTCGCCGATTGGACGTAATCGATGAACATCGGCACCAGGCCATGCCAATAAATTTGTTAGCACTTGTCGTTGTCTTCTTGTACCCCTTTGGTGTCCACCTAGAATACCCGTGCGCTAGCTTCAAAACTTGCACTATTTCTCTGTTACCACCACTTATTTTGAATCGATCTCATATCTAATTTGGGTGCTTCAAACTCTCTGGTAAATGCTGCCATCTTGTTCAATAAATCGTTGTGTACCCCCCCCCCTCTGCTCTTCTTTCGTTGCCGTATGACAACTAACGCTCTGATTCTATGAATTGAATATCATGTTGTTGCTCTGACGTAGTGTGCTGGGGTACGTTTTCTTTCTTGATCAGGTGTGGCAACAATGAGCGGCTTGAACGGTCTCGCTTTAGCTTTCTCTGTCCCTTGTCTCTACAGCTGCTTCAGTGCTCACCGTCTGATCTTGCGGTAATTCTTGAACTTGAGGCGGTTCCACTTGTGGAGTATGAACGATGTTTGCGTCTCGTTTAACTACATCTTGTTCCTGAACATAAGACTGGTCTTGTAATTCATCTGGATCTTTGACTCCTGGAATGTTCCTAAACGTAAAGGTCACGAAACAGGCGATCCATACAGGAAGCTCGGACTTTACCAGTGTAGAACGGCGTATCGATTGATATTTCCGTGCAACTGGATATCTCCTTACCGTACCGTCAATCAGTAGACAAACACGATATCCACCGGTGAACTGCTCTGGTTTTGACATCCCTTTCTTAACGACAGACGCCATCGACAACCACTATCAACCATGGTCATGACTTTATGATCACCTATCTTACCCATGCGCAAATATTTCTTGCGCCCCTTGTCATAGTGGCATGCAGCTGACTTACTTTCGAAAGTGTATGACCACAATCCATAGTTAAGTAACCCTTCTACAGTCACATGTAATACATGAGGATCATACTCGGTGCTATGTAACAACAACACATGATGTTGACCAACTCTGACTTACGTTAGTTTCACATTCAGCATTTGAATTCATAGTATTAGGCCTAAACACGGAACTCTGTGGGTTAAAATTACTTTGGCCTACAGGCTTTTGGTTGCCAAATACACGATCCGACGGTGAAGCCTCCGAAAGGACCAGCCTCTACGTTCGCCGCCTTACTGGGGGGCCTCCTGGCCACCAACACCAGTACACACGAACGTCCGCATATTGCCTTTACGAGCTTAACAACGAAATAAGAATTTACAAACCTACCTTTTTCCAATTTTTTAACAATTTCACCGTTTATTTATATGGTTTAAGGAAGGATGATGTCAGGCGAGCTGGCCTAAACTGGAATTCCAAGGGCAAGTGTCTTACTGTTTGTTGTAAAAATTGAAGGTTACCACCACCCTACCACCCTCGCCCACTTTGCGTGACTGAGCAATGATCGCTTATGGTTAGAATACGTGGTTGTAAAATTGGTAATAATAGCCGCGTGAGAAAAATCATTTTTCGTAAAATTCAAACATCCGACAAAATAAAGTAACAACAGACTGGTGATATATTTTCCGTGTACGTGAAAAATTGATAGTTCCCAAGACCGATCGTATTTGCTGAAAAACATGACATCTTCCGATGCGGGTTGGTGATGTTTTAGAAAGGACGCTTCCGTGCCCATGTGAACCGATTCGGAGATCTGAACAAAATTAGTCTCGTTTGGTCTTGCATTGAATGTGCTACGCTTGGACTATCCGTACACGTGAAAATGACCGGCGAGTTACAAAGTGGTATTTAGACTGAAATAGATACGATGATTATTTTCAGGGGGGTAGGACATGCCAACCTGACAGCACAGCACATTCAAAACGGCATCACTTCCTTGTGCCTAGTGTTCAAAGACTTAACGGTAGGAGGGCGCTATTACGCCTATCGAACGGTTAACCACACAACTTGACTAAGACTAGGCCTGGTCCCTATATTTAAATCTAAATGACCGGTATGGGAAATTACACTTTTTTGCAGCGGGTGTAATCACTAACCCCAACGATTTTGAATTCTACTTTTTTCCTAATTATCATGATATTACTAAGATCTTTTGAACAAAAGGTTTAAGAGATGATTTTTTAATGACTGGGACCGAGACTGCTATGGTAAATGCACGTAGCAATTTTACAAATTACCGTTTGGCAATCCCAATGGTTCCCAATTCGAGCAGATCGTGTCCTACCCCCCCCCCTGATTATTTTGGTTTTTACTGTACATGGAGTTATGTACATTTATGTGACATGGGGAACTAAATTTAACCATGTTTTTAAAAATGGAATTTTTGAAAACCAACCATCGTAATGTTGAAGCAAACTAAATGAAAATAAAAAATAAAAATAATTAATTCCACTTCATTAGAAGCTTGACAGATTCAGTGGGTTTTCCATTTGGGACCGAGAATGGTACGGCTGCAGACATTCACATTCTTCATGGGTCATTGGCGAGTGAATTTCACAAGCAGGTTCGTTTCCATTTTTGACTATTTATCGCTATTTGTGCAGCCAAGAAATTAAATTTTTTCCTGCACGCCGCCCATGATGGATACACAAGGATAACAGTGAAATAGTGTGATTTTTGCCGTCAGAATATCAAAATTATCGCTTCTTTGTGGTAACACGTACAACGTAAACGCCTGGGGTGGGTGTATAAAACGAGAAAGCAAAAGATGCCCCCCAGCATGGGGATGGTGAGTGCGGCCGCCCACGGCACAGGGCGAGAATAGTCGCCTGTCGGATTCGTACATACTGTCGGACCACATACATGAGGGTAACCCCGGCTCTGATTGTAGTTGACCATGTCATTCTGAGTACTTAGACTACGTGCCCTTTCATGTTGCTCGTATTAAACAAGGCCTTATCATAGTATTTTGTTGACCTAGATGTGTAGTCAGTTATGCACTAATCGAGCAAGCTGCTAGTGTGTTTTTACTCGGACTTTCACGCATACGATGACCTAGATCTTCCACACAAGAATACAGGTAACGTTATGCCTAGGTTTATCTTGACTGTATGTAGGCCTATTATGACTACAAATGACTTTGTTGCCATTCTTCGCCTGAAACGCTGGTTGTCTCCTCGATTACCACCTTGAGTATTGTAAGTAGGCTTACTTTACTATTACTTTTGCTCTTTGGAAAAGACCACCCACTGTTGTGTGCTTCTATGTACCTATTCGCAACTGTTGCCAAATCATCATCCACTATTATTGGGGTGATTTTCCTTTCACATATAGGGCCTAATCTTAGGCCAACTAGTAGAAAGTTGATCTTTGACATCATAGATATACAGCCCATGCGCATGATTTTTTCACACCTAAAGCTAAGTCAAACAGCTACGCAGTATTTGGTTATAACGATAATGTGTGAACTTGCAGTCTCACTGGGTTCAGGTTTTAGTCTCTAAATTATTACGAAGCCTTTCCTCTGTGAGGTCGTCCCTTTTAAGAAAGTCCTTTTTGGAGACATTCATAGTCATTGACTTGATCAGTGGTTAAACTATAATAAGCCATAAGACCTTAGCCAGTTAGAAGTGTACCCGGTTTACAGCCCAAATATACCTTCTCCCGCATTGTGCTGGTCGCATATTCTTTCGAACCTGACTATATATGCGTTCATGTTGTCTCGATCTTCATCGAACTTTTGTAACTTAGGTGCTTTGTAATGGGGCGCAATGACCACCTATACCAGCTTGTGCACCATCAGTACTCGGTCTTTGTAACTCGGCTTGCCTAACCTTTGCAGCCTCTATTGGACTTTGCTTTTCCAAATTAGCTTCTTTCGCGGTCTCAAAGCTTTTTGATGTCAACTTTTTCTAAGCGAAACAACGCCTCTCTCTCCCTTTTAAGCTCATGCTGCAACTAATGCGTCTTTCTTCAAGCTCTGCTTCATGTTCTCTACGCGTGTGTTCAAGCTCCTCTTTCTCCCTTTCATTTGCCATTCGCTGTCTCTCACGCTCACTTTCTTTCTCAAAGACTTTCTTTCTCGCGAACAAACGCTGTTTCCTCACGCTCATTCTCTTGTTCTAAACATTCTTAGCTCATGTAACAAACGCTTTTCTCATACTCTCGTTCGGCAGCCCTATATCCAATCGCACGCACGCTCTTTCATCACGTTCTTTCTTTAGAGTGTTTCTCTTCTGATTGAACAATTCGCGCAGCCTACCCCTTCTAATCCTAACTCTATGCCTAGGTCAGTGAGCTTTTCAATATCCTTAAGGATTTATGGCAGGCCATATTTACAACTTGTTTACAACACAAAAATATTTCAACTAAAAAATTTAAAGATCATCACCACGATTGGGAATAATACTATAGGCACTCCCAATACACGATGTTAACACATATTCAAGACTAAAAAGAGGCGCATAATTTGCAATTTTCGCAGTATTTGGTCCCGCTATAACAAGCTAAACTTCTCAAAATATTGGAGGGAGCAATAATTTCACGCACCAATAACAAAATGTTTTTCAACAAACAATCATATTTAGAGTTAGCCAAATTGCAACCCGATTAAGCGTGCATCCCTTCCCTCAGAATTCCCATAGATCTCAGGGGTATTAGTACAACTACCCTACGAGTACCAACGTATAACTGTCCTTACCCCCCTTGAGATGCTACCGGGCTTGACGCATATGAACAACCCGGACTCCGCACGTGGCCAAAATCGCGCTCAGCAGGTGTCGGAACCGATGTCAGGTCCGCCTTGGATAACAAATTGTACAAAATCATAAATTATCCTTAAAATTATTACAAGATACAAATATTGGTCCAAACCAACTCACCGTGAAGTCTCTCTTCGATCTTTGCCAAAACACCGATATGAACGCTTAAGGGGGGGGGGGGTAATGGGGTCTGAAGCATTGAACTTTGAAATGATTTTTTCTTAATTTTCCTAATAGTGGTATATACAGGTTATATAATCTATATTGTAGCCCATTTCACAAAGTTTTAAAATCCATCATGAAATTTTTGCCTGGTTGCCATGGTAACGCCGTAAGGCCTCTGATTGGCTAAACACTAGAAAGAATGAACTAAATAACTAAACATGCGTACTGGGACGAAACTTGGGTGACATATGCAGGAGGTTAAATACGGAGTGAACCATGAAGCCGGATTTTTAAACCGTTGGCCATGGCAACCGGCAATCGACCAATCGCATACTTTCATTGCGTAATTTTAATTTGGACACAATTTTGTGAAAATCGGCCTTCATGGTCACTCGGCCATATTTGCTTACTATTTGTGCCAAATTTCATGTCATAGCATTAGCGTTTTCTATTACGTTCGTTCTCGTTTGGTGTTTGCGTATTTTAACGAAACGAAGTTATAGCCTCGAAACATTTAGACAAAATGAGGGCGCTTTTTGATGTGAAATGGTAATTATTTTTTAAATTTCATTTTATAACTGAATTACCATAATGATTAATGAAACATCAGGAAATAGGTTGCATCCATGTCCTGTACTTGAATTTTTTTTAAAAATAATGTTCTTAAATATCGCAGGGTGAGAAAACATAAAATACATAAAAATCACTTACCCAGTGACATTTAATAAACTTTAATTATGTAAGGAGAATCTCAAGTAGTTATATACTTCAACTTAGACAAAATGATGTGTTAAGGTATTTCATAAATAATATCTTTTTAAAATTTCTTAAATATAACCAACCCCTTGAAATTTTTCACATGATAAATTAGGAGATGATCATTTTGGCAAATTTCGCTTACACTACTTTTGACTTTGATCATCCATACTCGGGAACCGAATGTCGATTGCGATCGAATAAAAAAGCAATTTTGTAGATTACTTCTACCAATTTAGCCATTGCATATCTCACATCACGGAAAGTACTCCGGACACATGTTTTTATCTTGCAAAATAATTTTTAAATATAATTTATTTTCTTTTGAGCAAATTCCGATAATATAATTCTTCAAATACACTCAAATCATTTTAGCTCAATTATCTACAGTGCCTAACCAGAACTTATATTTGGCTTTCCCATAATATCCTGACGAGCAACATCTTATGCCATCCATTTAATTAATTGAATACAACACTTTGTTCTGATTTCAGAAGATGGAATTTAGGTTAACTTTACATTCCAGGTAACACTAATTTCAGGCGACTTCAAGGGAAACCATTTAAGAGATGTAACATACCTGACAATATAGTGGCGAGGTTTTTTATGTTCAACTTTAGAGTTAATTTTTACCTCTGTGGTTTTACCGACTAATATAGTTCTGCCGAGTCTAGAGTTCCCAGTTCAATTTGAAATAAGTTTATCACGCTAACAGAGCCACGGTAGTTAAGATGTAAAGTTCATTCGCCCCGTAGTAAAACATGGCGAAACCCGTTGTACAGTAGAACAAATTGTTGTTCATTCACCAATACAAAGTAGTTTAAACAAACACAGAAAAAGTAGTTTAACTCAGTAAATTCTTGCCAGCAAATTAACACAAAAAGCCCAGTATCAAAATCAAAGTGTGTCAGCTTGGAATAAAATTTCAGAAACCAAACGATAATAGTCTACTCATTTCACCACTAAGTGGACTTTGATTTAGCTATGCTATGCTACTTGATTAAAGTTACATTATATATACAATTTTACCAAATGATTTCAAATTATTCTTCTCTTAAAATTTGGTGACAAATCTTTATTATTCAATACTTTGGTTTCAATTCCAAATATAATTATAAATCTTCCAAAACACTAGAAAGTTCCAATATCGGTTTTGGCGATGACCAAATTATCACAACCCTAATTAAAAACCATAATATTCAAATTGTGTATGATGGGTTTCACCCCAATATCAACCCTATCCAGCACATCTGTTTCCATCCTGAATTTTATCCAACTTTTAGTTCCCATAAATAGGCTTGATTTGACTATGAAAATGGAATCCCAAAATTGGACATTTTCTACTTTCAGTATTAAACAAAAATACAAGATTAATGTCGTCATGATCCAAATATAATTTAGGTCTTTAAACACAAGCAGACGGGCCCAAACCCATCGTGCTCTTCCGAACAAACCATCCGGATACACTTCTCCATCTTGTAACGCCCTGGTGTGGTGGTACCCCAGCCCCTCACAGCTTACGGGGAAAAACACTGCTGCCCAGGTTATAATTTAAAATAACACGCACGCAGTTGGTCCCTATTCAAATAGCGTGTACTTGGACACTAAAGTGTAGCAGAATTGAGAATTGCATAAAGGTATGACCCGTAAAGACGTGTAAATTATATTCTGAATGGACAAGAAAAACTCCGTGCGGCCACGAAGTTTCGAACAAAGCGGACTTGGAATGTAAACGTAATATTTACTGCACAGCTGATCGTCAGCTGGTCGAGTGACCAAACTTTAAGTCCGACGATGACGCTGCATAGAATAAATAAGGCGCATCGGCAGCCAGCAGCGGACAATAACAGCAACATTGTCTTAAATTTTAGATAGTTGCTTTGGAACAATAAACATATAGGTGACAGTATCCAAAAGCATGCTTATATCTGAGGTGTGTCCCGGGGTGTGTCCGGTGTGTGTGTGTTGCGCGCGCGCGCGTGCGAAGGCAATGGTGTGTGTGGGTGTGTTGTTGGTTGGAGGGTTGACTTGAAGTATATATGGTAAAAAATTAAAACATTTTAACCATCTACGTCCATTCTGAGATATAGATCAGGGCCAAGGTCCAAAACACTAAATTCCAATGGCGAAGGCCTTCTCACGAAACCTCACTACCAGAGGACCACACCGGCCCTGCTGGTCTTCACTGCAAATGGATTAGCTCAGCACCTCCTGGGGTTACATCATGGTCAATTTCATAGACGTAGACAATGATGGCAAGTTCAATATCACTACCAAAGGCAAACCTTGGAGATTTTCAGGGTCCAAAGGTTTGGTATCGCTTTCGTCTGCTGGAACAATAAAACGCCATGCGTGTCAGATACGATGTCCATCAAGGAAGTTTTCTCGGGAGTTAAAGCTTCAGCTTGAATTGGTATCCCAGCAGATGAAACCGTGAGTATTTCAATGTATATATGCAAATAATTGTTATTTTTAAAAATCAATGTAGGGCCTTCGAAGAATAGAGCTGGTTAACTGAGACGCCGGCAGAATTGAAATGGAACATGTATATCGTGTTCTATACTTGGTATCAGCGCCTGCGTACACTCTCACCACCAGTATCGTATGAAAAAAAGTTGCGGTGGTTTGTATGGTAGGATGCGAACAATGCATCTTGCCATGCTATCATCTGTGCTAACATTGATGGTTAACCATCATTAAAATGGCCGTTTTTTGTCTCTCTCTTGGGTAAGAAATGGATTTTTGACAGACAAAATTTCAGAACAACTATAAGAAAAATACGGTGCGACCTTTCATACGATATCAAAATTGATATTACTTCCCGGTAAACAAGGGGTCCCAAAGAGATTGGAACACGCAACTTAAACATGATGCTGGACAACTTTTCGTTCTATACCATAATGCCTGAAATTATGTTGGCGTTATATAAGTGTTGGACATAATTATATGGTGGGTATTACGAGGAAGTACAATATCGGAAAAGACGATTGAAGATATCATACAGGTGAAGATGGGTCAAACCTTGCTGACGGCAAGGTGATAGATGTACAAATAAATAACAGCTGGACCCCAACAAACCCTGTCAGGCGAAGCGGCAGGCAAAGTAAAAGTGGGATGGTTGAAATTGAAATGACATTGAAGAAATAACCCCATTATGTGTAAAGAGTTGCATGGATACACTGATCTATACAATGGATGGAAACCTGGGACTCCGTATTGCAACCACTGACGGACATATTGGTAATCCAAAAGAGCCCAAGGCAGGTGGTTAAGAGCCCGGTCATTTACAAAGAGTGTGTTTCTATTGAAATGCTGGATATAAACGACAAACAGCGTACACAATCCAGCCAATTCAATGAGCTTAAAGCAATATTAGCCCATTTTTTGAAGAAGCGCTCTCAATTTTTCTAAACTTTGAGATGCTTACCGGTTGATTGTGGGTTAACGAGGCCTAGTAAACTATAACTGTGGATGGTTAAGCTCGATAATATCTGGTCACACACGAATGAATTTTGTATTAGAATTATTACATAATCGGGATCCCGATAATTATTCAACGGCTTCTGGACTGGAAAAACGGCCTTCAGTGAAATAGACGGGGGAAATTGCGACATAAACGTTCCTACGCTCATCCATTAGTGTTTATGTTCAAGCATAGTCAATGGTAGAGTGTTTTATATTTTCTTGAGTGGCACTATTTCATCGTTGAGCAGTTAGGGGGATTTCGGCCAGAAGCGTCAATTTCGAAGGAAAGAAAAGCAGAACATTTGTAACTCGATAGATAAGAGGTTCCGAAAAAAAATAGACCCACAAAGTATTAACGCCCCCTGGTGGCCGCAATTGAATTCCCAAATGGCCGCCAAAATCACAATTTTTTGTGACATATCTTTAATTCATACAGCAAAATCTAAAACCCAAATATTTGAGGGTCTAAACCTATGTTTTTGATACCAATGAACCTTGATGATCGAAGAATACTTTATTGGAGGCTTGTATATGAATTTTCAAGATGGCCGCATGAAAATTTCAAAAATGGCGGTCAAATTTGCACATTTTTAGCCATATTTCCATTCTGTAGCAGTTCTGATTAATGTTCAGGTGTCTATATCTATATTTTAGCCAGGAAACTTTCAAGTGATCAGAAGTTGTTTTTCAGGTAAAAAAATAGACCCAAAGTATTACGACACCTGGTGGCCGCCATATTGAATTCAAAAATGGCCGCCAAAATAATAATTTTTTAGCCAACTTCTTTTTCTAACAGGGGCAACTAGAGGCAAGATTCAAGTGTCTATACCTATGTGTTTGATACCAATGAACCCTTTGGTGGTCTTATAAAATTTCATCCAATGGTTTCCACATTGAATTTTTAAAATGGACGCATTAATTGGCCCAATTCTCGTGATACGTTAGCAACTAAGACCGGGCCTTCAACCGCTCAGGCATCCCATGACGATGGGCGCTCAGACCCCCTAACAGGCTATCCAAGGACCCTTCAGAACTAGGAGATGGCACCGGTGGTAAATAGGCTGGAAAGCTCCGTGGTAAATGAGGAGGTGAAGGGCAAAGATCAAGTCGTGGATCAATCCAAGGGTTGTGGTGGTCAAGGCGGCCAAGCCGGTGTGGCAGGAGATATAGTCCTCCGGGCTCACAGCAGTCCGGGAAAACAATGGTGAACAATGTGCAATTGATTCAGTTACTCTTCACGCAATATTAATTTCACTCTTTAGTCCGTGTCGGTCTATGGACCCAGGACTATGATAACTGCCTGCTTGATACTTTCACACCGGTCACCTATGACTACCAGGACAGCCCTCTTGCCACCCTGTGAGGGGGGCAGTCATCTCATGGAATTTGCAGGGAGGGACATACATGGCAGGCGGGGACGCGAGGACCTTTGGGTTCTGCCACGTGGAGCCCGACCAAAGATTACGTATAAAGAGTTCACGGCTGTCTTACCCCCATTCCGAGGGTGGTGAGGTTTATCTACCTTAAGTTCCAAGACACATGGCCAAGTGGGACAATCCCGGCGGGAAAAACTAACCGCTAGCTTTGTGGCCTAACCTGCCGTGATTTGCCTCTCGATTGCAATTCGGGAGGTCTTCTACTCCACCTACCTACAAAAATATCGGGGAAAGTGGATGCTGAAAGCTTTTAAACAGGTTTATGACCCCGCATGCACCTCCATATGGAGACCCTGGACACAGTAATCGGGAGGTCTACCAGCAACCTGCCATCCAAACAATGCACTCGAGCTGTGGGTATTTTCTCCCACTGAAGCACTGCGTCACTTAATCCAGAGGAACAAAAGCTAATCTTGGTCCCCAAGGCGAAACTGGACGTAAGACTAATACACAACGGATGAGGACACGAAGCCCCAGTATCTGGCAAGGAGACTCTTTAGAGTGGTGCAGGCAACGGAAAATTGCTCTGATAGCGTCCAATGTAATGGGGGTGGAGAAAATCCTAGAGGACACCCTCTCCCGGAAGTGCACGCAAGGTACCAGGCGTCAAACGAAGATAAAGGCGTCGTCAGTGGAATTGCACCTCCTGCCAGCAGTGTGCTGGCTAAATTTGTAGAGGATTACAGCGTCTCCGCCGTGAATCACAGCTTCTGAAGTACTCGTGGAGTCAAGATCCCCCCGATGATACCAAGAGTCTTCTAGAAGGTTTGTCAGTACGACAAACTGGACTGGGTTCTGCTGAGAAGCGTCCATAGTCATCGGACTTGTGGTCCACGGCTTCTGGAGCTGTTAGTCAGGGACCATGTCTTTATCCCTCAGGACTTGGATGTGTTAAGACGAGTCCTCAGCGACCGTTCGACCCCAGGGTATCCCATCCGCACTCTCACCCTGGAATGTCTGACGCATTCCTGCCAATTGTACATTCTGACTAGACTTTCTAAAAGACACGGCGCTCCTTGCTCAGGCAGTGCGGTGAATATTACGATTCTCGACTCCGCTGGTTCTATAGATGGGGCGCAATCGAGAGATTGCTCCGCTGTCTGCATCTGTAGGGTACATTGGGAGAATTCCTAAAAAGAATTTTTTTCACGAGGGTTTTGGTGCCCAAAGTTTTCGGCACTTCATCCGGTTTGTTCACTCGTTCCGAGTGGGACCTGCCGCTAATGCTCCAGGTCTTAGCGTCTTAGGAATTTGAGTTAGGAATTTGAGCACTAGAGAATGTCAGTCTCTTTGATCTGCCTAGGAAGACGGCTTTTTTCGTGGCAGTTGCCTTGCGGGGCGACGGGGTTCCCAAAATACATTGCCTTGTTCATTGGTCGAAATATCGAGTCCATCCTCCCACGGGCGGGTTTCTCACAAAGATCTTGACCCTTGCTGTTACGCCACACCCAGTATTTATCCAGGACCAGGCATTAGCCGGGGGATGGGGTCAGAGGAAAAACTTGGTGCCCACACTAAAGGGGTATCAAGGCTACTGAAAGGCTTTGAAAGACAAAACAGGTTTTCAGCTCCTCGGCCATATCCCTAAATCCTTAAATGCCATTTTGCCATGTTGCCCATTAAAATCACAGAGCGGGACCGCTAGTTCGTAGAGGAAAAGCGCTCCTAGATCTAAAACACAAATACCGCTAACCTCTTTTTGCGGTGATCGTCGGTTGGTAGTCAGGTTTCCTTCTAGGGACATAAGGGATAGAGTCCAGCAGCGTGGAAGAGGATTGTGTGATGCTACTGACAGCAATGTGAGCCGGTAGAAGGGGGCACAATCAAGAGTGTAGGTAGTCTCTCGGTGAGAGAGGGGACATTACTTAGAGCCTACCTTCCCTGTCCTTCTTCCACCGCCTGAGAAATACTAGGGGGGATACTGTACAAATTTAAGGTTGCGGAGGGTAGCTACACGGAGGGGGGGGGGGGGGGCACTACTACATATGGACACTCGTGCTTCCAAACCAGGGCATTCGGTGGGTGACCCACGAAAATACGGGGCTTTGGGTGATAGAGAGCCAATTGCCACAAAATTGGAGTTCTCCGAATGACAAGTTACAAAATTTCCCACAAAACGGGGGTTTCTGTCCTTTGGGTGAGATTTTTGCATAATTTGTCTAAAATAACACGCCTTTGGGTGAAAATTCTCAAAATTTTTCACCCAAAACAGGGTCTTTTGATGATATTGTGAAAATTTCACAAAATATGGGTCTTTGGGTGAAATTTAAAAAGTGTGTCTTTGGGTGACACGAAGGGGAGTCTAACAGCCTTTACATACGCGGCACTCAAGATGGGGGTTCCACCCCCCCCACCCCACGACGTAGCTTCGAGACCGCTGTTGTATATTTCCCTCTCAGAAGTGAAAAGGGATACGCTAGCGATCAACACCTACCCTACGTGACCTTAAGACGCACCCACAATGTTTATCCACCTGCAAGTCTCTTACCATTTGGAGAAACAAGTTGGGTTCGAGGACGATTCACCGTGGCGATTCACCGCGTGTTGGCAGTTAATCATCCGAAATTTAGCGTGCGCGCTGCCGGTGGACTATTTTCCCGTCACGGTAGAGACGTTTTATAATGTTCTGTTCGGGCCCAAAACGGGACATAACTGCTAGAAATCTGTATTTATCAATATTTTTGAACTAAAAATTTTCCCATCTTGAAATCCAAAAGAGGTAGCAGCTGCAAAAACAACTACGATCACTGAAAGTTCCTGGGTATGAAAAACATAGGTATAGACACATGAAACATTTAATCAGAACTGATACAGAACTGGGAACATATGGCTAAAAATGGGACAATTTGACAGCCATTTTGAAAAAATTCATGCGGCCATCTTGAAATTTCAATATGGCGCCTCCAAATAAAAATTCTGAGATCACCAAGAGGTTCATTGGTATCCAAAAACCATAGGTTTTTTTAGACACCTAAATTTGGTTTTTTTTTTTTTTTTTTAAATGTTTTTTAAGTTGTAATTAATTTCGTTTGGCAGCCTTCTTGAATTCAATATGGCTGCCACCAGGGGGCCGTAATATTTTGGGGTCTATTTTTTCCGGAACCTCTGATACTATGGAAGTCATGTACCAAGTTCATGCTTCTTCAAAAACGATTTCATGCTTAACAGCTCTACTATCATTGACTGACATAAAGTCGCATTTCCAGCATTAGCATTACAAAAATCGATTATTTTATTATAAAATACGCATTTTTTTAGCATTATCGTTTGAGGTATAGTTTCGTAGGACAATTACCAACATAACTCGCAAACATATCCAAATTTGAAAAAATTTGCGGGCGCTCTTCAAAGAAATGTGCTAATATTGCCTTTAATGTATTTTGAAGTGGTGCACGGATGGGATGGCATTGACCCTTCTAAAACAGGCCCTCGAGATACAACTTCTGTTTAACAGGTGTCTTGGAATGCTATTGGTACTGGTAGACCAAGATGTCCGCCGGTTGCCTCACTGATCTGCTATACAATTACTGTTGCGTAGCCAATCCATTATATAGAGATCAGTGAATTGGATAAAACCAAGGGAAGATTTGCTTGAAGAAAAGAACCTTTCCCTCTGAGTGGAGCGGAATTGGCTAATAGAGGGAAAGGTTCCATAATGTAACACCCCTTTAAATTTCTTACATGAAACAAACTATATTTATTTCTGGCCAACACATAACAAAAACCCTTACACTAAGGAAAAACAAAACCAAAAAAACAATACATGTAGAATTTTGAAGGAGTACATATGGAACTCATTCCCTATCTATTTAGCATATTAATGGAGTTATAGTCTTCAATGTCATTTTCGACTCTGCGCTCCTCTGTAGTAAAAAGTGAGCAAGGTTTTTGGGAAATTGTTTTTTCATTGAAATATCTGCAAAAAAATGGTAAATGACACTTAAAACAAATACGCAAAACACGGAAAAAAACAGACGAACAAAGTTCCAATAATTCCTTAATTCGATTGTCACACCTAAACTTAGAAATTTGAAACAGTTATTAGCCTTTCATTAAGTCGTTGCGCATATATTTTTGTGTTTTGTTTTTCTTTTTCAAGATAAATCTTCCGTACAACTGTCAGGGGAATGATGGGTAATGTAATGATATCTATGCCAGGGCGCCTGGCGTATATGCATTGCGGTCCCAAAAAAATGTGATACTATCTGTGGGCGACATGTCTTAATTACTGTCGAGCATTTCGTATTGTAGTTAAAAACATGTTCGGGTGAAAGATTATGTTTGCACTAGCAATTATAATTACAAGGTACACCCCCAATACCGACAGGCGCCATCGGCGATGATGTCTCGGTTGATGGACAAAATTTTGAGGAGTCTTGACAAAGACTGCAACTTAATCCATCGAAATTATGTATGATTTGATATAAATACAGGTGCTAAAAACCCTCAAACCTAAAGGACCTGGGAGCACCAGGGAGCTGAGTGGCGAATATGTGTCCCAAATAGGCTAATTCTATACCTCTGCTGCCCATTCTTGAAAATGCAGCATTTGATTGTTCAGTTTACTGCCCATTATTCTGCCGAATAATGGGTCGCCAATGCATTTTCTTATTAAAGAAGCAGTTTTAGGTAATAGAATAGAAATAAAGGGTTTTGCAGTGTCATGTATGGGCTCATAATGTATATCGCCAGAAAAACTTCATATAATGGGCCTCGGTGCGCCTCGCCCCCTATTATTTAGTTTTCTGACCTCGGACACCCATTATTCGCCTATAAATGACACTGGAAACCCTTTATTTCTTAATTTTACGCTCTTTTTGGTAAAGACCCGGAAGCCTCCTCAACGCCAAGTCCAATTTTTGCGTTTTGAACAAAGATTAACTAAACTGCACATACTTATATGAATTTGTTTTGGTGTCATAATCGAATTTGATTCGTATTTTCCCCCTTTTTGATATTTGTTTTTCTCCAAGAAACTTACAAGTGCCCAAAAGAAGAATTAATGTCTTGCAATTCAACGGAAGAGATTGGTCTTATTGTTACAACGCTAAGGAGAGATGCAGACGGAATGTATGTCCTGACAAAACAGATGAAAAGGGTTGTGTAAAGATCAAAGGTCAACTGGTCTGTTAAGAATTCAGTTTTTGTTAAACTGTGTATATATCATCTTTGCATTGTTTGGTGCTACCGCTGGTGGGTTTCTTCACTTTATATATAATCAATTTCGGACGAAGATTATCATTACATCACTCAAATAAACGCTTTCAACAGATGTAGTCTTTTCACCAAAAGTGCGCGGCATTACAGGTAGCCAAGGTGCAATTGCAAAGTAGGGAATATCCAATGATTCGAATCCATACTGCCCACTATTATTTATGTATTAATCATTGGCAATTAACAGAAGTACACATAAAAAAGACCAGCAGGCAGAGGCTGCCAGGCACAAAACAAAGTCGAGAAACACTGACATTCTGGAAGATGTGGACCCCACCTCTGCCTATGGTCAACATATACAATACAAAAGGAATAAGAGATTAAAAAAATTAGAAATAGTTATTAAAAAGAATAAAAACATTTCATAAGCCACCAGCAAGAGTAGCCCCACATGACCAACACAACCAAAACACACCACCAGCAAAGCATTAAAACCTCCTCACCACAAATAGACACCACCCAAACACACAATATAGCATACACCCGCCCAAACCTTAAAATGTGTGAAAACACAAACACAATGGGCAACATAATCACAGAAAATACTGTACTGAAAGAACTTATTGCACAGACTTCACATACCAGTCCATATTGCAATAAAAGAACAAGATAGGTGCCCCCATGCACACATGGAATTACAAAAATTGATGAATTGTTTGAAATGATTACGCAATTTAACTTGAAACAATTAAAAGTATTACACATAAGGGAATCGGGGACATGGTATGGTAATCGGACCATTTTTAGGAAAGTGCTGAACTGGTGTTGTAGCGTAGGGCATCGGTTATTGCTTTGAGATGGTGGAATTTGGACTATGTTCAGTGTGTCTGTGTTCACCGGATTTTATAAGGGAAGGACATGGAATACTAGTACAACAAACAGTTGCAATTGCACTTGGCCACAAGACCAATAGACTTGGATTCATGTACTCTGGGATAGATAACCAAGGTTTTTGAGACGTTCCTAAACACGGGCACTATAGTATGGTTCACTACGCCTTTGGTGAAAGGATGTGCTCTGGTAGCAGTACTTGCAACACATTCACATTCATTTGTAAGGTTTGGGTAGGAGGAGACCCACCAATAATGGTGAACAATAGTCAAGACTTGGGAGAACCATGGTACGGTTTATAATTGAAGGAGAAACCTCGGGATGACTTTCTCCGGTTACATGCCTAATAAGACCAAGAAGTGTGTTACTCTAGCCAACAACATCTAACTTGAATGTTCCCACTTCAGATCTTTGGTATGATGACACCAAGAAGGGGAGAGAATCCATTATCTAGGGCAAAATCAGTATAGGAGAGGGAACTGGATAATGGTTGCGTTCTTCTAGGATCGACATGAATTTACATTGGTGGGTTTTAACTGAAGGTGCCTTTTGGTGGACCAGCTGTATAATTGGTTAAGATAAGTAAGATCAGATGTAACGTCTTACATAACGATCAACTTTGAATTGTAAAAATACAAAAATGTGTCATCAGCAAACTGTCCTATGCCAGAGGTCAGATGCTGTCCTGATCAGTGGACATAAATGGTGAATTGAAAAAACGTTGGACCCCACACGACCCCTGGGGATCCCAGAGAGAGGGAGACGGGAACCCAATAGCTTGTGACCTCTGAGGTAACCCTTTGGACACGGCCTTAAAACCCAAAAGATGTGATCCAAGGGCGAGCAGTGACCTCTATACCATTATTGTTTTACTGAGTTGGAAATAATTTGTGTTATGTGATATAGAGACAAATGCCTTACGTAATCAAGTGAAATAAGATCGACCTGAATTGGTTAATTAAAGCTTACTGTCCCGAGTGGCCAGAGGTCAGTGGTTTTATCAAGCAACACAATGCAGCTGAAGTCCTGGTTTTAAAGCCATGTTGGATGTTAGAAAGAAGCCATTATTTCGAGGTGGGTCGAAGGTACCAGCTATGATACTATCAAGCATTTGCAAATTATAATAGTTAATGCAATCAGGCCTGTAAAGTAACCAACAAAGAATGATCACCTTTTTGTAAATGGGACAATGTTGCCCGGCTTTTTCAACCACTTGGAAGCTGGCCAGAGATAAGAGAGATAGATCAAACAAAATTGGCAAGAAACAGGAGCATCTGATCAAAGCAAAAGCTTTAGCATCCTGCTGGTATACCATCAGGGCCAACAGCACCATTTCATTTTTAGATTATTAATACACTTTTTAACACCTGCTTTGCAGTCACAGAGATTAACTGGTGAAACAGGTAAAGATGGAGATGTGGAATCATCCTTAATTCAGATGTTGGCGTTTAAAATAACTAGCCAAAAGGTTGGTTTAAAAAGTTGTAGCAATTTTGATTGGGTCAGAACATTAATTGTTTCAATTTGAAAAAAGACGTGACGTAAGGGTCATTTTATTTACGACGCGAACAAAGGGCCCGAACGTTTTTGCAATTCCGCACCATTAAGGAGAGAGTGCAAATGATTACTGTATGCAGATTTTATCCCATTCGTAACTTTGTTGCGGATCTTCTTAAAAGCGTCCCAATCGGAGTGAGTGAGAGACTTTAGACCGTCGAAAAGAAGCATGTTTTTTGGAAATTAGTTTATGCATTTCTTGGGTAATCCGTGGCTTGGGACGTTTACGTTGACGGCGCGTAGGAATAGAATCCCGAACACAAGCCATAATAATCAACAAAATTGATCCCAAGCTCAGCAATATCAAGGGACAGTACGAATCCAAAGCTGTGCGCAAAACAGATTATTTTGTAATTTGATCGGCTTTTGCATACATAAAACAAGTACGGAGATGATTCTGAACGCGCTTTCCACGGATGCGAACTTGACCCCCGAATGGTCGGACCGGCCAATAAAGCTGTAAACATTGACCATTACCAAAATACGTAGGTCTGGAGGTGAAGAGTAGATCCAGAATACTACCATCATCGGGATTAAATTCATTGCATTGTGACGAGGGGCGAGTTATTTCATGAACAGTTGGGAGAGGCAATTGAGTTAGCGAGATTTAAGAGGTCCGGGTAAAGGGGGTCACGACTATGAGGCACCCAATCCACATTGAAATCGCCGAGAACTGTTGTCCACTGTATGATGGAGAAAACAGATCCCCCACAGTGACGGCATTCTTCAGTTACGGTATAGTACACCACAGAGACATTTTTCATTCTTTAGGGAAATGACACCCATTTGCTGCTTTCAAGCAGTGGTTCCACTACAGGTTGGATCAAGCTCGGGTGACATTGCCAAAAGAACTCCACCACCTCTACGATTTTTCCGATCACTACGAAAAATCAAAAAGCCTGAAGAACAAGGCCGGGTTTGTGACAAAACTGTTGAGCCATGTCTCAGTTAGAGCAATAATGGATGGAGAGTCAGTTTGAACAGTAGTTTGGAAATCTCACGTAATTTGAAATTTTAGTTGAGAGGACAAATTCGCTTTTTCTTTGTAGTTAAATTGTTTACGAAATTCGAGCAAATTAGAGATTTTTATAAAACTAGTTTACACAGATCTGTATGGAGAATAATAAATGGTCGACATTTATTTATGGCGCCTTTTAAAACGTACAAAGGTTTTACTTACTTCCGCTGCCACTAGAATATATGTCGCTGCCATTTATGCCAAGGCTGTAGACTCCATACCTTTGGGTGGCGCTCAATGGACTATCCTAACAGCTCTCCAGCTTGCACTCGGGTGGAAAGGAAGGGGAGCGACGGTAAAATTGCCTGGCCCAAGTGCACAACACATGGCCTAATGGCTCTTCAGAATGCGTGTATAAACATACACATCATGACTTTTTAGACCTATATGGCAAGATTCGTTCAATGGATTTTTTGATTCTTTACAGGGGTAATAGCTCTCGATGTCCCCATTTTTAAAAGTGTCAAAATGGTGTCATACCACTGCTTAAGAAAGCAATTTGCATGCGTCAAACAGACGTGTCCTGCGACCAGACGACGGTGGCCAGAACCCAAATATTGGACTCGTCATAGTTTAACACGAAATCTTGAAGAAAAAATTCTAATTTTTAATTGTTATAAAGCAACATTATTCTTATTCCCAAACCTTAGGTGCTGAGTAATCAACTCTTCCTAAGGATTTTTTGTTGTTTAGGCATGAATAACTGACGTTCTTCGTCAGTTTGGACTATGGTCCACAACTCACAAATGATTGCTTTATTGTTTTAGTGGTAAATGTTAATATACTCCTGTGCATGGTAAAGGAGGACCATCTTGACCTCGGGAATACAACGGAGAATTCCATCATCCTTTATTCACGTTCACCTGGATGGCGTGATTCTAACGACGCCACTCCGCGACATGATGCCTTTGGAAAATTGAAGTCAGTACAGATCATGTTATCATTGTTTCATATCCACAATTCACTTGAATTTCCTTACGACTATCTACAGATCGGTAAGTCACTACTTGATTCTATTATGGAACCCTATCGTCAATTTAAAGGGGACGTCCCGATCAATTACCGAAGTTTCATATGATGTTTTTTCCATCACATAAATATATTACTATCTTCCGAATTTTTGACCTTGGTGTCCACGAAACGTCGTAACAGTACGATAGTTTAGAAAACCGGGTGCATGCTTATACAGATGCGGTAATGTAGTGAGAGCGCCCGTGCCAGCTGTTGTTCAGGAATGTGACGACATCCTAGATCAATTGGACTTTGAACTTATGCGGTCATATTCTGAACCACAGTGGGCACGGGGCGCTCTCAATGGCATACCGATCTGCATAAAGCATAATCCGGTTTTTCCCGAAGATATAACACACAACCGAAACTTCAACACACAAACACACTACGAGCCTTTTTCAATTGCTCATACATGGACCCTTAAAAACTCATGCTGCATGCTGGGAGAGTTTAAAGGACATATACCAAGGTCAACGGTCATTGAGATATCACGAAAGCAGCAGTACTAGTGGGTTAAGAACAGCCTTGTTTGCATATTAACGATCAAAGTTTGATTCATCTCAAACATTAAATATAAAAGAATATAAATATAATTATTGTAGGGGGTCATTCCATGCCAATCAACAAATCGAGTACACCATCACCGCATGGATTTCTTTCCTTTTTGTATTGATAGAAATCATGAGGGAAAAACTAAAATCCTAAAATTTGAGTTCTGTACCTCGTCGTTTTCACGCTACAGCAATTTTAAATTTAAGGGGGGCACCTCAAAAACATGTACCCGGTGGCAAACCTCAAAAATGACATTATGGATTACTTTTGCTGCAGATCCAAATAGGATCTGAGGTGTGTAGTTCTTTACTTATGGCCCTTGAATATTGAATTTCACACTCAGTGGAATGACCCATGATAAAACAAATAATGGTGACATGAGATGGGGACACTCCTAAACGCATAGCGTGGGGCTGCAGTGCACTTGATTTACTATGATGGACCTTCACAATTACAATTATCGCAAAGTGTTATAATGATATTTCTCTTTTCCGAAGCCGCCGGGGTTTTTTTTAAAAAAACAGATGTTACTGTCGTACCTGACGTGCCAGTAAGTTGGATTAGGCGACGTTCGTTTCTTCTTGCGAAAGCTAGCTTTGGAGGGGCTACGTTTTCCCAATGCATCATGATAAAAAAGTCGCATCCAGATCCACGTAACAACATCATGTCACTTATCACTTTTTCAACATAATGATCTCACTACTTGCGTGTTTATGATCCAATGGCTCTGATCCAATGGTGACTTGGACGGTGATCACTATGAGTAATAAAAATTCAAGTCCCATGGAGCAGTTCAATAACTTCCAATCAACCAGATATTGAGCAAATACACCCTGTATGTTGAGTATGATTATGATACCCAGAACATGCATCGTCAGCTGTTGTTAACATGTGCAACCAAGGCTAGTTAATCATCCCTTGGTAGATTAGCATGCTTGCCTCATAGTGGATGTCGACCCTTGTAGTCAAAGGATAAAGGCTGCTGCCGCGCCGCACCTAATGCGAAATGCGAGAATTAGGAAGCATGCATATTGCAACTTATTCGACAAGAGGGACGAGTAATTCCAGAGGGACGATTTAGACCTATACTGGGACCTATAGTATGGGTCCTTGTGTTATTAAGGAATTTTTTGCTAACATTTTGATTTTTTGGCTTTTTTAGGTAAAAACTGATGGTCAAGGAACAGCGAATTGATTGTCCCATTTTTTCGACCAACTGTTGGCAGCCATCTGTGTTCCCCCCCCCCCCAAAATGGCAATATTTTCAATACATGTTCCCTCATATCTCGTTGTGAGTGACATAAAAGGTAACATTTCGAGTCTCTATACCCATGTTTGTAATTACTAAGGCTTCTATAGAAACCATATTTTAAGTTGTTAACTAATTGCGTTTGTGTCAATCTTGAATTTCAAAATGGCCGCCATGTGGAATAAACTTTGGCCTGTATCTTGACTTC